>OX442352.1:13089092-13121592 GCA_949357725.1 Hyperoplus immaculatus | reverse complement strand
TCTTTTTTCTACCAAACTAAATAGTAGAAAGTATGCGATTCGGAACACAGCTTGAAGAACATTTCAGGTCAATATGTGAGATTTCATGGTGATTGGCATATTTTTCCATTTAATAAAAGTCACATTATAGGTAGGCCTATTAAAAAAAATGTTTTCACAATATGTGTATTGTTGTTTTATCTTTTTTTCAACAAAACACACACACACACATCAACAAGGAACCACTTAAAAAAACAATACTAGAATACATACAACAAATTAAACAAAAAAACAATAAAAACAAACAAAAAAACAATTATCCTATGTCCCTCAGTTTGCTCTTAACAATATAAGTCAATCTTTCTAGACCAATACAGCTTGACAGCTCTTTAATCCACATCGACAGTGTTGGAGGATCCACATTTTTCCAGCAAAGTCCAATGGCTCTCCTTGCTTGACGTAGTCCAAAGTCCAGTAGTCAGTTTTTTGTTTGACGGTATTACAGTTTTTTTTTTCGATTGCTAAACCACAGTGGGCACAACTGGAACGACAAGTGCAAAACTCTAACTACACTATGCACAGCAGCAGTTCATGTGGACCAAACTCTAGATCGTTTTTCATTGCTTAAACACAATTTTCAAAACTCTACACACTTATCTCATGGCTTAACCACAGCCTTCACAACACAGTGGATTTATAGCACTTTGTTCAAATGCTAACACACTGCTGTCACAACTGTAAACCACACATTCAAAACTGAATGGATATCAGCCTAGTGCATGTCAAACACTGCTGACACTGCAATTTCAATTGAAACACTAAGAAGGTAACTTGTTTTAGAATTGTTGGTGAACATAATACAGTATAGGGAAAGCTCAAACTATTTTTTTTGGAAATGGACCAAGGAAGACAGGTTGTTGGAGGGAGAAGAGAAGCAGTGAATTGTGGATGTGTAGGAAGACCTAGAAGACATTGAGCTATAATTTCTGATGAAATACAGTTAGGGCAACACTAATAGACCCTGTTGTGAATCATGGTCTCTCATTGAGAGAGGCAGGGTTGAGGGTACAACGCAATCTGCAAAGATCTAAAGTTGCATTTGTAATACGAATTTTCCTGCAAACAAAAACGTAAGAGTTGCATCCTTACAGTAAATGACAAAATTACATGAATTGATTTCTGTATTACAATCATAGAATATTTACACAGATAAATACTACATTTGGAAATGTTATCAATAACATATAAAATAAAAATATGTATCTATTGAAGCTAAACATAACTGGTATGTTATAACATTAACAATTTCCTTAAAGAAAAGATTATGTTATTTGTGTGAAGTAACTAAAACTATTCAAAACTGTAAAGATTAAAAGTTTGTATTTTGTGTATTGGGGTTTGATGCTAGTGTTTATACTCTGAGTGTGTTCTGAGTGACAGTGTGTGTTATCTCAATGAGGCTGGTTCATAGTGTTTGCTGCACTGGGCCTATTGTGCAGGTGAAGTGAACTGTTCAGCTCCAGTGACTGTTGGTAGTGCAGACTGTAGTTAGAGTTTTGCACATTGAGCTACAGTCGTGCCCACTGTGGGTTAGCGATAAAAAAAAAACTGTAAAGGCCTTTTAGGAAGTCAACAGAGAAACAGAGTACTTGACATATGAAACCTTTGATTCATTCTCATGCCGACTCGAGATCTGAACAGTCGATATTGTTTGGACTAAAGTTATTATTTTGGCCTATCAGGATGAAACACATTAACCCATCCCATAATGCTTTGCTCTCCCTAACCCTAACCCCTCCCTCCCTGTGTTCCCTTGAGATGACACGGACAAAATGTATAAGCATTAGTACAAATGCGCCAGAACTTTCAAAGTCTTCCCTTGCACACTGGTATCCTATACTGCTCATGTACTGGACACATAATGCATAGTATAGCTGGAGCTACGGCCTGGATCTAGACCTATGCATCCTAGGCACATGTTTAGGTTAAATTATATATATAGTAAATAGTTTTCGGTTAAAAGTAAAGTAAAAAGAAGTTTACTCCAATTGCCGGATCACTCTCTCTCTCTCTCTCTCTCTCTCTCTCTCTCTCTCTCTCTCTCTCTCTCTCTCTCTCTCTCTCACACAACCTGGCTCAAGGGAATGACATAGGAGACCACACAAGACGTAACAAGACATAACAAAATAATAGTTTATTTAACTGAGGTTTACCTAGAATTAGTTTAAAGTGTTGCATGAAAGTCAGAAATGAGTGCTGTGTATGTGTAGCCTGGCTCCGCCCGCCCGCCTACTTCCGGCCAAATTTTATTTTCCCTTCAGTAGTCAGTCTGGGTGTACAGCCCATTTCCCAGTTTTGCCGGAGATTCGACAGCCGGTCCAATCAGCGAACAGAGCGAGTGGCTGAGAACGATGACGTCGAAGTCGCGCTCCAGTTTCAGTTGCCAGAAGCCGGCTCATGACACACGTGACGACCAAACGTTATGCGATTGGTTGGCTAATCCAGAGTGGCACTGGGCAGATCCAATAGTTTTAAACTTTAACAGACACCCGCCTCCATGAGTGAACGTTTGCCAATTACAGCACTGCCAGACCTTCTGTACAAATGAAATGAAGTACGATGGTCTGGTAGCACCAGGCTAGTGTATGTGTGAGTGGAGAATGTAGTCTATATGCAAAACTAACTGAAAACCAAAGTAAACCATATGTGATGAGAGAAAGAGAGTGGCTGACTCATACAGCTTATAGCAGAGATCAGCCAGCAGTGCACAGGTGTTTGCCATTACAGTGATCACCTGCTTGAAGCTGTCACACTTTCTCTTTCTCTCCCTAACTATATTCCTCCCTCTCTCTCTCTGTCCCTCACTCTCTCTCTTTCTCTCTCTCTGTCTCTCTTTCTCTCTGTCTCTCTCTTTCTGTCTCTCTCTGTCTCTCTCTCATTCTCCCTCTCTCTCTGTGTCTCTCTCACTCTCCCTCTCTCTCTCTGTCTCTCTATGTCTCTCTCTTTCGTCTGGCCTCCTAAACCCAGATTCTTACTACAGAGCTACTGGGAACAGCCTCCAGTTAACCAGACATTGTACTGCAGGTTAACTGGAGGCTGTTCCCAGTAGCACAGGAGAACACTGACTGGAAAACGATATGGGAAATTAGAAAAAAAAAGTATTAAAGCTACCTGGGCTGTTGGAAATACATGTGTGTGTGTGTGTGTGTGTGTGTGTGTGTGTGTGTGTGTGTGTGTGTGTGTGTGTGTGTGTGTGTGTGTGTGTGTGTGTGTGTGTGTGTGTGTGTGTGTGTGTGCGTGCGTCTGTCTGTCTGTCTGTCTGTCTGTCTGTCTGTCATGATTACAGCTGCAGTTTGCATATCTCAAAATGTGCAACAGTATAAGTGTATAACCCTTTTATACTGGAACCCTTCAAATAAATGTATATCTCAGAATTATTCATTAAGAAATACAAACTGCTGTGGGATAAAAAATAATATAATTAATGGCGATTAAATAAAGTAACTGTATGTAAGCCGTAGTTATAATCTAGTGTTTGTGTAATATATTTAGAAAAGTGTTTTTTTCACTGACAAACTGTGTTCATGTGTTGGTCTGCTGGGAAAGACACACGTGCTGCAGCCAATGACCTTCAACACACACACACACACACACTGACACAACACACACACACACACACACTGAGACACCCCCCCACACACACACACACACTCACAGACAAACACACAGAGACACACACACACACACACACACACTCACACACACACACACACACACACACACTCACACACACACACACACACACACGCACACACACACACTGAGACACCCCCACACACACACACTCACAGACAAACACACAGAGACACACACACTCACACACACACACACACACACACACACACACACACACACACACACACACACACACACTGTGTGTTTAATGATGACTTCCAGTTGTTTGATTCGTTTATATGTTTAAACTGACCTGTCTCCTGATTGGCCGATGATTGGCCGAAGTGTGATCTGATTGGACGTCAGCAGAATGACCTGGGACAGCTGATCTCAGTCAGCTGTGTGTGTGTGTGTGTGTGTGTGTGTGTGTGTGTGTGTGTGTGTGTGTGTGTGTGTGTGTGTGTGTGTGTGTTAGTCTGCATGTGTATGTGTGTGGCTCAGCTTGTGTGTGTTTATCTTTGTGCGTGTGTGTGAGTTTGTGTCTAACCCTCTGTCTGTGTGTGTCTGTGTCTGTGTGTGTCTAACCCTCTGTGTGTGTGTGTGTGTGTGTGTGTGTGTGTGTGTGTGTGTGTGTGTGTGTGTGTGTGTGTGTCTGTGTGTATGTGTGTAAGAGAGAGCCCGACAAACTGACGAACAGGAACCATTTTGAGATTATTCGTAGGAAATTTCAGGTTTAAACTGATTCTACAGATCCGTTCACATGTAATCTGGTGTTGTGATGGGCGTCGGCTTAGCTTCTACATTAAGATTTAATTAAGAGTGTGTGTGTGTGTGTGTGTGTGTGTGTGTGTGTGTGTGTGTGTGTGTGTGTGTGTGCGCGAGAGAAACTATGGGTAACTGGAGAGTGTGGGATATTTATATCTGTTTGAATGATGGTCATTGTGTGGCAATGATAATGAACATCCTGTTTGCCACATTCTTTATAGTTCATTGTAGTGGAATTTGGTCTGATTGAGTTGACGCTCCATGTTATATTCTGTCTTACTTAATGCCTTTTCTCTCTCATTTGCTTTCAAAAAATGTTTTATGAACAAGCTGGTTTTTAGCATTTTGTGCGAAGTTTGTTACCATGTTTATTGGTAAATACCTACACGTGTTTTATGGTCAAAGTCAAGAAGGTTGGCTGACTAACTAGTTTTGCTCATTTTTGTTATTCATCTGAACTGAAATACATGTTGTCTTTTTCTTTATTCTCCTCACTAAAATACACCAAATTGCCTCTATTACACGTTCGGATCACCGAAAAACAGGGGTTTAGTTTTCAGATGTCATGTCAACTTGTTCATGGCTTATGACTTTCCACCCCTGCTCACAATAATTGTAATTATCAAGTGCAAATGTATTTGAATTAAGGGAAATTTGTAGAAATGGTTTTAATTGAATTGGCAGCTGGATTAGATACGAAGACAAAGGGTTTATTATAAATATAAATTAAGGCGAATAATCACACATGAGCGAAGTGGGTCATTTTAACATGGCAACCAGTTTAAGGGGGTTCACAAGTCAAAAAAAGGTTGGGGACCACTGCTGTAGAGTGCAGGTGTGGGGAAGTTCAGCACCAAGGACAGCGACCTTTTCCAACCCAGTGAAGAAACACAACATCAGCAAATGCACATTGCCATTGGGTAAAATGAGTTCAACAGGATTTGTAGGAGGTTTATGTTTCGAGGGCTTGGAGCGAAAAGGGCGTAAGTGACATTTTCAGAATGTTACAGGAGAGCCAAAACAATTGATTGTAAATATTTAATTAAAAAACAGCATATGGATGCAATCTCTATTTTAATAGAGACTGGGCTTCAAGGAATTCATATTTTAGAAAAAATGTAAAATTAAAAAAAAATGTTTTATCAAAATAAAATAAAAAATAAAGTTTTAATTTTAGTGTCCATATTTTCTCCATCATATGTGGGCATGTCAAATTCTCCAAACATATTCAAAAACACTTTTTCTGTAGTATAATGGTCTTTTCTGCAATCCCTCCATATTGTCAACTCTTGAGCCTATTTATGATGCACTTACACCTTTTTTCCTCCAAACTCAACAGAAGATTTTCAAGGCAAGGCAAGGCAAGGCAAGTTTATTTATATAGCACAATTCAGACACAAGGCCACTCAAAGTGCTTTACAGGGGCAAGATTAGAATACACAATACACATTATAAAACTCGATTTAAAAACATTTAAAAGCAAATAAAATGAAAATTGCAGGTTAAAATGGAAACAAAAAAGTCTTCAGACTCGATTTAAAAGAACTGAGAGTTGCAGCAGACCTCAAGTTCTCTGGGAGTTTGTTCCATATTTTTGGTGCATAATAACTAAAAGCTGCTTCTCCTTGTTTAGTCCTAACTCTAGGGACTGTAAGTAGACCTGTCCCAGACGACCTAAGGGCTCTGGACGGTTCATAACGTATCAGCATATCAGTAATGTATTTTGGCCCTAAACCATTTAGTGCTTTATAAACCAACATCAGTATTTTGAAATCAATTCTTTGAGTGACTGGAAGCCAGTGTAAAGACCTCAGAACTGGGGTAATGTGATCTACTTTTTTTTTTCTAGTGAGGACTCGAGCAGCAGCGTTCTGAATTAGCTGAATCTGTCTGATAGATTTTTTTGGAAGGCCTGCAAGGACACTGTTACAGTAGTCAAGTCTACTAAAGATAAATGCATGGACAAGTTTTTCTAAATCTTGCTGAGACATAAGCCCTTTAATTCTTGATATGTTTTTTAGGTGGTAGTAGGCTGATTTATTAATTGATTTTATGTGTTTCTTGAAATTCAAGTCGGAGTCTACAACAACACCAAGATTTCTGGCTTGGGGTGTGGTTTCTAACATAACGGATGTAAGCTGTGCGCTGATTTTTAATTGTTCATCTTTGGCACCAAAGACAATTACTTCAGTTTTATCGTTGTTTAATTGAAGGAAATTTTGGCACATCCAATCATTGATTTGTTCAATGCACTTACTCAGTGCCTGTATCGGACTGTAGTCTCCTGGTGATATGGTTATGTAAATTTGTGTGTCGTCTGCATAATTATGGTAGCATAATTTGTTCTTATTCATAATCTGAGCTAGTGGGAGCATGTAGATGTTAAATAGAAGAGGGCCAAGAATGGAACCTTGGGGGACCCTGCATTCAATATTTGTCCGCTCAGATGTGAAATTGCCTATTGACACATAGTAGTCTCTATCCTTTAAGTAGGATTCAAACCAGCTTAGTACAGTTCCAGAAAGTCCAACCCAGTTTGCTAGTCGATCTAGTAATATGCTGTGGTCAACTGTGTCAAAAGCGGCACTGAGATCCAGTAAAACTAAGACAGAACTTTTGCCACTGTCTGTGTTTAAATGGATGTCATTGAGGACCTTAACCAGAGCAGTCTCAGTGCTGTGGTGTTGTCGAAATCCTGACTGGAAGACATCAAAGCAGTTATTCATCGCTAAGTAGTTATTTAGCTGTTGATAAACAGCTTTTTCAATGATTTTACTTAAAAATGGTAGGTTAGATATGGGCCTATAATTTTTCATGAGTGATGTATCTAGATTGTTCTTTTTTAGGAGTGGCTTGATGACTGCTGTTTTCAGGGCCTGTGGGAATACACCTGTCTGAAGGGACATGTTGACAATTTGTAGAACATCTGAGGCCATACAGCTAAAAACAGTTTTAAAGAAGCCTGTGGGCAGAATGTCAAGACAACAGGATGAGGAGTTCAGGTGTTGTATAATGTCCTCCAGGTTTTTGTGGTTTATAAGATAAAATTCTGTCATTGCATTTGAATTGATTTTAAGAGGGAATACATATGTTGAACTTGGTATTGATGCAGTGACAGCTTGTCTAATTTTGTGAATTTTCTCAGTAAAGAAGGAGGCAAATTCATTGCAGGCCCTCGTGGAAAGATGCTCAGACGCTACTGGCACAGGAGGGTTTGTTAATCTGTCGACAGTAGCAAACAGGGCACGTGCATTGTTGTTGTTTTTGGTGATGATGTCAGAAAAGAAAGACTGCCTTGCATTTCTCAGTTCCGAGTTAAACGTGCACAGTTTCTCCTTGAAGATGTCATAATGAACCTGGAGATTTGTTTTTCGCCACCTGCGTTCTGCTTTACGGCACTCTCTTCTTTCTATTCTGACCTGCGGGGCATTTCTCCAAGGAGATCTTTTCTTACCAGAGACAACCTTCATCTTAGTGGGCGCAATAGCATCTATAACACTTGTAAGTTTGCCGTTAAAGTTGTCTAAGAGCTCCTTAACTGAGTTACAGGGGAGGGGTGGTATCGAAGAAAATGCTTGAATGAATGTTTCACTGGTATTTTCTGCAATATACCGCTTTTTGATTACTTTTGATTGATCAATTGTGTGCATAGACATTTTACTCTCAAAAAATAAACAGGAATGGTCTGAGAGGGGACCCATATCTGCCACTGTTATGTCTGAAATGTTCATTCCTCTGGAAATGATAAGGTCCAGCGTGTGCCCTTTGTTATGAGTTGGTTTGTCAACATGCTGATTTAGTCCAAAGTTGTCAAGGACACAGCACAGTTCTTTCGCACATCTGTCCTCTGGTTTCTCAGTATGAATATTGAAATCTCCGACGATTAATACACAGTCAAACTCAGTACATATTACAGACAGCAGTTCAGTAAGTTCATCAAAAAAGCTTGCATTGTATTGTGGTGGCCGGTAGATATTGATGAAAATAGCTCTAGAGGCTGAATTTAACTGCAGAGCCACATACTCAAATGAATCAAAATTTCCATAAGACATCTTTTTGCATTGTAGAGATTCTTTAAACAGAATAGCAACCATCCCTCCTTTTTTATGCACTCTGGATTCACTCACAAAATTGTAATTTGCGGGGGCGGACTCTATGAGAACAGCTGAGCTGTTATCTTGGTCTAACCAAGTTTCAGTTAAAAACATAAAATTAAGATTGTGCCTAGTAATAAGATCATTAATTAAAAATGTTTTACCTGCCAAGGATCTGATGTTTAATAAAGCTAAATTTAGTGTGTTCGAAGCATTGTCAGCCCGATTTATTTCAGCACACTGTGGCTGAAGAGGAATGCTTATCAGATTTGATACATTTACAGGATTTAAGAGTTTCCTGTTACTTGAGATACACTTTGAGAAATAGGGCCCCAGCGTATACTGTGAGTCGTAGGCGTTAACTATGTAGCCGCGGCCCGGCACATATCAACAAGTGCTGACATCATCAGTCTCTGACATCATCAGTCTCCCAAGCCTGATGATGATAATGTCGCAGTGGGATCAGAGGGATTGTGCGTGGAGGGGTGAAGAGCCGGGCGCTGTGGCTTAGATTGGCGAGTTGAGGAGGACGTTGACTGTTGGGGGTACATATAATTTCCTTAAATCCCAGATCAGGAGAGGATGGAGAAAGGGTGGTTGTAGGAGAGGGTGATGACCTGCGGGGTCCAGGGGAGACGGGGATGGGTGGAGCCCCCTCCTCTCTGCCCTGATATCTCTCCTGGTCTGAGCTGTCATCTGGGGCGGGTAGTTGTCCTTCGGCGCTGCTGGTACGCTGTGTTATCTTCTCCTCCTGGGCCTTGTCCTTGGCACGAACAGATTGGTGACGTAGGACGTACATCACGTTGGATGTGAATAGTTTGACTCCAGCCTTATTTAGACAAAGTCCATCTGTCTTAAAAAGCTGCTTGCGGTTCCAGAAAATGTTAAAATTGTCAATAAAATGCACTGAGTGGTCAGGGCACGCAGTTGAAAGCCATGTGTTCAGTGCTAACAGTCTAGTGAATCGCTCAGGTCCTCTTCTGATTGGTGGCAGAGGACCACTGATAAACACCTCAGCATTCAGTGAGCTGACCGTGTTCAGGAGATTCTTAAAGTCCTGTTTCAACATTTCAGACTCTTGTCTTACAACATCATTTGAACCGATGTGCAGAATGATGTTCTTTACAGTTGTGTGTGCAGCTGCAATTTCCAGGATTCTCTCTTCTAGGTCCGACACCATATCATTGGGAAAGCAGAGTACTTTGGTATCAACACTAAACATGCTTTTCATATCTCTAACAGAAACGTCTCCAACAATCAGGTTTTCAGGCACACTGAGACACCCCCCCACACACACACACTCACAGACAAACACACAGAGACACACACACACACTCACACACACACACACACACTGAGACACCCCCCCCCACACACACACTCACAGACAAACACACAGAGACACACACACTCACACACACACACACACACACACACACACTGTGTTTAATGATGACTTCCAGTTGTTTGATTCGTTTATATGTTTAAACTGACCTGTCTCCTGATTGGCCGATGATTGGCCAAAGTGTGATCTGATTGGACGTCAGCAGAATGACCTGGGACAGCTGATCTCAGTCAGCTGTGTGTGTGTGTGTGTGTGTGTGTGTGTTAGTCTGCATGTGTATGTGTGTGGCTCAGCTTGTGTGTGTTTATCTTTGTGCGTGTGTGTGAGTTTGTGTCTAACCCTCTGTCTGTGTGTGTCTGTGTCTGTGTGTGTCTAACCCTCTGTGTGTGTGTGTGTGTGTGTGTGTGTGTGTGTGTGTGTGTGTGTGTGTGTGTGTGTGTGTGTGTGTGTGTGTGTGTGTGTGTGTGTGTGTGTCTGTGTGTATGTGTGTAAGAGAGAGCCCGACAAACTGACGAACAGGAACCATTTTGAGATTATTCGTAGGAAATTTCAGGTTTAAACTGATTCTACAGATCCGTTCACATGTAATCTGGTGTTGTGATGGGCGTCGGCTTAGCTTCTACATTAAGATTGAATTAAGAGTGTGTGTGTGTGTGTGTGTGTGTGTGTGTGTGTGTGTGTGTGTGTGTGTGTGTGTGTGTGTGTGTGTGTGTGTGTGTGTGTGTGTGCGCGAGAGAAACTATGGGTAACTGGAGAGTGTGGGATATTTATATCTTTTTGAATGATGGTCATTGTGTGGCAATGATAATGAACATCCTGTTTGCCACATTCTTTATAGTTCATTGTAGTGGAATTTGGTCTGATTGAGTTGACGCTCCATGTTATATTCTGTCTTACTTAATGCCTTTTCTCTCTCATTTGCTTTCAAAAAATGTTTTATGAACAAGCTGGTTTTTAGCATTTTGTGCGAAGTTTGTTACCATGTTTATTGGTAAATACCTACACGTGTTTTATGGTCAAAGTCAAGAAGGTTGGCTGACTAACTAGTTTTGCTCATTTTTGCTATTCATCTGAACTGAAATACATGTTGTCTTTTTCTTTATTCTCCTCACTAAAATACACCAAATTGCCTCTATTACACGTTCGGATCACAGAAAAACAGGGGTTTAGTTTTCAGATGTCATGTCAACTTGTTCATGGCTTATGACTTTCCACCCCTGCTCACAATAATTGTAATTATCAAGTGCAAATGTATTTGAATTAAGGGAAATTTGTAGAAATGGTTTTAATTGAATTGGCAGCTGGATTAGATACGAAGACAAAGGGTTTATTATAAATATAAATTAAGGCGAATAATCACACATGAGCGAAGTGGGTCATTTTAACATGGCAACCAGTTTAAGGGGGTTCACAAGTCAAAAAAAGGTTGGGGACCACTGCTGTAGAGTGCAGGTGTGGGGAAGTTCAGCACCAAGGACAGCAACCTTTTCCAACCCAGTGAAGAAACACAACATCAGCAAATGCACATTGCCATTGGGTAAAATGAGTTCAACAGGATTTGTAGGAGGTTTATGTTTCGAGGGCTTGGAGCGAAAAGGGCGTAAGTGACATTTTCAGAATGTTACAGGAGAGCCAAAACAATTGTTTTATTGATTGTAAATATTTAATTAAAAAACAGCATATGGATGCAATCTCTATTTTAATAGAGACTGGGCTTCAAGGAATTCATATTTTAGAAAAAATGTAAAATTAAAAAAAAATGTTTTATCAAAATAAAATAAAAAATAAAGTTTTAATTTTAGTGTCCATATTTTCTCCATCATATGTGGGCATGTCAAATTCTCCAAACATATTCAAAAACACTTTTTCTGTAGTATAATGGTCTTTTCTGCAATCCCTCCATATTGTCAACTCTTGAGCCTATTTATGATGCACTTACACCTTTTTTCCTCCAAACTCAACAGAAGATTTTCAAGGCAAGGCAAGTTTATTTATATAGCACAATTCAGACACAAGGCCACTCAAAGTGCTTTACAGGGGCAAGATTAGAATACACAATACACATTATAAAACTCGATTTAAAAACATTTAAAAGCAAATAAAATGAAAATTGCAGGTTAAAATGGAAACAAAAAAGTCTTCAGACTCGATTTAAAAGAACTGAGAGTTGCAGCAGACCTCAAGTTCTCTGGGAGTTTGTTCCATATTTTTGGTGCATAATAACTAAAAGCTGCTTCTCCTTGTTTAGTCCTAACTCTGGGGACTGTAAGTAGACCTGTCCTAGACGACCTAAGGGCTCTGGACGGTTCATAACGTATCAGCATATCAGTAATGTATTTTGGCCCTAAACCATTTAGTGCTTTATAAACCAACATCAGTATTTTTAAATCAATTCTTTGAGTGACTGGAAGCCAGTGTAAAGACCTCAGAACTGGGGTAATGTGATCTACTTTTTTTTTTCTAGTGAGGATATATAAAAGTCTTTTTCGCAAAATATGTCACTTACGCCCCTTTTGCTCCAAACTCTCGGTTTATCATGTAGATGGGGTAAATGCTGCATTGTGCATGTTCCAAACATGTCAGTTCAAGTTATGCTAATACCATCAATTATAATTCTATACACATATGTAGATACAGTATAACATATATTGATACATACATACATGGATTTAACAATATCTAGTAAGCAAATACAAAAGCTGAACTGGGTAGTTTAAGGCTATTGAATTAGATTGTGTACTTAAATTGTTGTTTCTACCCATTATGCATAAGAATGGTCCAAATGCTATGGTATGACCTGGCCTATACGTAGGCATTGTGGATAGAATAAGTGCACTTTGTTTATGGCTATAATTTATATGAAAAGCCTCTACTTTTTTCAGCAGTGTTGTTGTGCTAGCCCAGCCCAGCCCTCTTCCTCTGCCTATTTTCTACCACTAATGGCTTAATGCTTTCAAACCACTCATCTCCCTCTTGCCTCTTATACTTTTCCACTCTTCCTGTCTTATCATAATGGCTATCCCCTCCCTCTATCATCTCCATGTATTTAATGCTCCTCTCCTCTTTCCTCTATTCTGACATCACCTGTTTTTGTAAGTCTTCTCCTATGCCTCCATACGATAGCGTGTCTCTCCACCCCTTACATCAGTCTTGTTTGCTAGCATCTCCTTTGGGTGCCTGCAATATGGAACGAAATGATACCTGAAACAACCACTTAGTGTTTGCTTCTTCTTCTTTTTTCCCCCCCCTGTATCCTCTCCTCCTGAAGGAAGGATGATGGTGGAGGAATGGATTGAAGCAGGGTGGAGGAATGGATTGAAGAAGGGAGGCTGGGATAGTCTCTGCTTAATTGTTTGTTTGTCTGCACGACAGCCTGTATCTTGTCAATAGAGCCTCCTCATCCTTATGAACCTATAGAGGAATTTATTTTCCTGGTGCTTACGTGCTGTCATCTTTATTTGCATGTTCAGTAGATACAAATGAGTGCCAAAGAAGAAAAAAAAAGACAAAGGTAAAAGTGTCTCCAGAACTCCTTCAATGCTTTTTGGTGTTGATTGCACACATCTCTAGGGATCTAGTGGGTGATGGAAGACAGCTTATTCAATATAGGTGTCCTATACTGCCTCATTTATTGATTTGACACATTGCTCCTAAATTGGAGATGAGATTTGAGTGACTTTGATTGCTGTGGAGGGATGATAAGTAAAACACATGTTCACAGGAGTAATACCAAACATACAGTAGGCTATGTGTTGTGTTTTCACTCATTTAACTAACATTTAATTTAGATATCCATGATATCCAGATAACCCCCCCCCCAAACACACACACACACACACACACACACACACACACACACACACACACACACACACACACAATGTAAGTTATTTTCGCTATCCATTGCTTATCTATTGCAATACAATATTTGAATGCAACACAAGTTAATCTATTTATTGCACTTTAAGTGTCATTTCATGTAATACAAGTAACATGTTTACCCTACATCTGTTAGGGATACATCCTCAATTGTATTTCAAGTGAGCTTCTTGTTTTCCCCGCCCACCTCCCACCGCCAACCAACCGACAACCGTAAGATCAACCGTCACAAGGCTACAGACACTGCCAGCCATGTCCTGCCTCTAAAACAATAAGACTGCTTTTTGTATTAGCATTTTAACGCACACGCCGCTCATTTGCTCTTTTCGTACTTGTTGATTCCCTTTTTATGGACAAAAAGCTAAGCGGTTTTTATTAGCCTTTTCTTTTGTATTATATAAGAAGGAGAAAAGATGTCTTCCCCCGCGCTGGAGAGGCGGTCTGGCATTCATCTGGTGATGAGCGCGTCGCTGTTGCTGCTGCTCTCGCTCTCCGGTAAGACACGAACCATCCAAAGCGATCGATGCTTTAATACATTGATAGGCGCTGAGCAACAGCTCGATAACGAACGATGGCTCCCGCAACCTGTTCCATCTATTGGGCCTTTTCCCCTACAGCTGACTATGTGAGAAGGAGAGAGAGAGAGAGAGAGATGAGGAGGGGATGATGGGTGTAATGTGAGATAATGCCAGTTAATTGTTGTGACAGCATTTTATTCTCAAACCAAGCATTTTGTTGTGGCTTTCCTCAGCTCAACTGATTTCGGATCAGTCCAGGTAATTCTGTAGGGCTTATTTCCCCCCTATACGCCTCCAGTTGGCCTCAGTTGACAGCTAAATTAGTGTCCTGCTGTAGCACAGCACATCCTAAACAGGATTATGATACACCATATAAAAATAAATATTGGCTTGGTCTGCAGGCTGGTTGATGGTGTGATGTGCTATAGCCTACAGGTTTCTGTGGCCCAGTGGTGTGAGTGTGTGTGATGGATAGAATATAGGCCTATATGAAGTGCTACCAATGTACTGTTGCTTTTTGTATAAGCCTAGTATTTAGTATAGTAGCAGGCGTATAAACCCTTACATATGGGGTAATCTAAGTAAGAGGTCTATGGATTTAGGAACACAGGATCGCACGCAGTAAACAGAGCGCAGATGTGGTGATATCCAGCTTGCACCGGTTCCCCCGGGGATTTGCAGATGAAAAAGATAGTTGCCAGATCAAAGATCAAAACAGGCTGTGACCCACATCTGATCAGACACAAAGCATTATTCCTCCAATTCAGAATGATCAAATAGGCTTACACTGGCAGATTCAGCCTGTATTATGCAAGCCAGTGTTTAGCTTGTGTAACATACTCCCCTCCCTGCTGCTTACCTTACAGTAAAGTGAAACCACAGGGTGTGTGCAGGTTTAGCACACCAGTGAAACACAACAAGAAAATGCTGTTTTCCACAGTTTACATACAAGTAAGGGAAGTCAATATGATGATCATGACTCTTTTGTAGACTGAAACCATCACTGCATGCCTTCTTAAAGGTGGAGTCAGCCATTCTGGAGAATGCGTGTGGTCAAAAATCACTTTTTGTCAAAATCAGTGAACATCTACTCATGATCCGTTACCTGTCCGACACTATGTGAGCTGAAAAGGTGGGCATCCTTGTTTACATATAAGTTTACAGAGCCTAGGCTGTGTAACAACTGATTTTCTTTTTTCTGCACACACACACACACATGCCCAGTACAGATAGGTAGCAGATTGTGAGGAGATATTCATTGATTTTGACAAAAAGCTTTCTCTAGAATTGCTGATTCCACCTTTACATGAAAAATAAAATTCAGTGTAGGAAACACGATTTAAAGAAAGACAACTGTCTCAAATCATGACAAATCAAAGCGTGTCCAATCACTGTATCTAATAAGGAGCCATGTAGATTGTGGTGTATGTTAGGCTGTCAACCCTCTTCAATTGAGCCTGTTCATACCCTAGGCCCAGTCTGGAGTCTCTTAAACCCTAGGACACAAGGTGTACAGTTGGGTCGACTAGCAGTGGTCAAACCAACGGTGCAGTACTTAGGGAGAGAAGGGCTTTATTCCTGGATGATCTGGTTTGGATCAATCCAAAAATATGCAGCAGTGTACTATTGTGAATGAGGGTCCATCAACAAGGATAGTGTTTTCCACAAAATGAAAAGTAATTAGGTAAAGGTGGCATTAAAATATAAGAAAACAAAACAAATAAAAATGCTCATGTTAAAACCATACTGAAAGGCAATGCTTTGGATTGAGTGAGAGAGCGAGGAAAAAAGTCGAAAGCCAAAGGGGCTGATCACATTTTTCTTAAGCCTTTTTGTCTGAACAAATGTTGCAGTTCAGTGGTTTAGGAATAACACAGGTCAAAAATACTCTGGTGTGAGTGCACCAGAGTATTTTTAGATGGAGTCAGCACCGTTTGCTTTTTTACTTATGCCAACTGAAAATGGATACCCGAAAGTTCCCTGTTGTCGGCCTGGGAGCTTGTTGCATACAGATGCCACCCAAGCTACTGTTGCTCTTTGTCAACAAGAGCACTGTTGCTCTTTGAAAACAGCTACGGTGAGTAAAGGTAGTGCTGTGAACATGAAGGAAAGGAGAAAGTTTAACCCACTGATTGAACAATATTGTGACGATTCCCTACCTCTAAACCCTAACATTGCCACTCCTTGCTTGGCATGTAACATGGGAAAGCACTCAGTAAAGTAGTTTTTTTAAGAATCTTTGGGAATAACACAAACTGTAAGTCCAGGCTAAAAACAAGTGTGTCAGTAGTATTAGTATGCGCTTATGGAGCACACTTCTGAGACTGCTGCAGTTTCCCATCAGTATTGTTTTCACTTTTTTCAGCCAAGCCCACAGTTACAGTTCCTAAATAGATACACTAGAGGGCAGCAGCACACTGAAAAGAAAAAAGGTGTGTACTGTAAATGCACTGGCATGGACCTCAGGCCAAAATGCTACTGTAAGTGCAGAAGCGTTTATTTGTATGTATATTCATTTCAAAGCAATAGCTTTCTTTCATAACAAAACAAATCAAAAGTGTTCCTAAACGATAACTGCTTCAAACAGTAGACTTATGCCTTTGATATTGTTTCAGATTAAGGAGACCTACATTTTCTATTACAATGTACTTTATTTGTTAAAGATTCTTATGCTTTTGAAGGCATCTTAGTTCTGGTTAGAAATACGATTTTTGCATGAAGCATCTCAACAGAGAGAATCATTGTATTGCAGTGTTTGCTGCAGCCATAAAGGCATCATTTATTTGAATTGTACAGAGTATGTCACTCACACAGAGTATACATTGTTCCCTGAATAAAATGTAGTTGTCCTGGTGACAATAATCCTACTTTATAAACATAACCTCCAAAACAGTAGAGCAAGTTTCATTGTAAGACTCATACTCATTTTGATGTCAATTTGAGTATGTGACGGTTGAGTATGCCAGTTTGGGTAGGCGAGAAATTCCCGGATGAGTAATAACTTCTGGGAAGATTTTGTGTATGGGATTGTTGGATACTTTTCCTACTCAACTGTCCCACAATACATTGAGTCTTTTCAAACGACAAGGAAGGTTTTTTTTTAAATTATTTATTTACAATTCTGCCTATCCTGCACAACATAGGACTGGATGTAAAAATCTAGTTCTATATCTAACCTGTGGAGGGCGGTAATACGTTAAACGGACGGAATCTTATAAGAAGAAGAAGTAATTCTTTAATGCTTGAGTATACTTCAGTGTCAATGTTTCGACGAACCTCGCATACACAATTGATTGTTAAGTAGACAGTATGGAGTATATACATGTTGAGTATGTAGGAGGGAGGATGCAAGTATGGCTTTTCGAACACAGCAATAATGTCTGTAAAAGAAAATGTCACATGATGAACTTGTCCACCAAGTGGTGCCAGAGACCAACAATGTAGCAAATCCCTGGTAGTTGATAGAATTAGTTCAGTTACAGATTAATCAAATCTTTATTATAAAATCTACATGGCGCAACATAATACACCTTTTATTTATCTTCTATTTTATATGTTTCACAATAACTATTGTACTGAACTATGTGTTTCTTTGCAGTGCTGCTGTATAAGATATCGTGTTCCTCCCTTGGCATCTTTATAACCCAAAATAATTATGATTATTATTATCATTTGAAGCTAGATGTCTCATTGTTTTTAAGATGTTAAGATGAACCCAGTTTTTCTCTTGAGATTGCCTTACCGGAAGTTGTGCACTCTTAAGTAAATTGGTTTGGTAAACCGTAAACTGATACTTAAACTGATCCAGGACATTCTTATGATAAATTGTGATGAAGATTCTTTGTATAATTTGCTAGTTCAACATTTTGTTTGATTCGTCACTTCTTCACAACGATTGATATCACTTGGTTTACCCTGCTGATAATGTTTAATACTACCAGCATCTCAAAAATGTATGCTTTTTTTGTCCCTCTCCATACGTTCATTTTTTTTTTTTATTATCTGGGTGTACGTGTGTAAAATTTGGTAGATTCCTCTCAAACCCTGTGCGTGCTTTTGGAAAGGTAAAATAAACTGAATCATAGAACAGCCAGACTGTGTGTCTCTAAATACATTATTGTCAATAATGCATAGGAAGGAAAGAGTGGATGGAGGAGGACATGGAGAGAGGACAAACAGATGGCAACTCTCAGTCAATTCGGTCAATATTGTATAGCCTATGTGTCATGGTGTGTTTAATAGCCCAGCAGTACTTCTGTCACTAGCAGCATGTCTTCAGTGTTTGGGTTTTGAGTGAAAGAAGAGGACAGAAAGCTTGTAGTTAGCAATAATTGAAATGTTAAGCTCAGCCTCAATCCACCTCGCAGCAGACCCGGTTCGAATCTAACCTGTGGTCGTTCTCTGCATGTCATTCCCCTCTCTACCCCATTTCATCTCTGTCTCTCTGCACTATCAATAAAACGCCTTAAAAATGCAAAAATATAATCTTTAAAAAATAAAATGCAAACTGTACATCCCTAATATAACTGCTGACTAACCCATCCTCCAGGGGGGCACCAGAGCTAAGCCCAGCACTGCAGAACACAACTGTATAACAACCAAAAGGTAGCATGCTGGGGTGAGAGTCATCCAAAAAGAGTTTATAGGCTTTACAGGTTTTGTGATAGTTCAGTATTTTTGAAGTGGGGCTATGAGATGGTGTCAGCGCAGTCATTATAAGAAGTGTAGGGGGAGACGTCACTGTAGCAGAAGTCAACCTTTTATTTTTGCAGTGGCGGGCAGCAGAAAAACGTTTTGCCATTTATATAAATTCTTAACAAAAAAAGAAATTTCTGTTCAATTGTACACTAAATGTTGGATTTTTTCCCAGCTGATTTGCAGTCTGATACGCTGCACTGCAGCAGCGGGAGTTGGTGTAGTAAAACTCCAAACTCCTTAACATGACTGTGCTGATTGCCATCTCTGTTAGTTAACCGACTAACTATGATTAAGTACCTCATAAAACCCCCCTTTGAATAATACCTAACTATATAAAGCTGGTGTAAGGAAGCAAGAGCATGAACATTTTTAACATTCAACCCAAATACATGAATTTGCTGAGTCATCAGAATACCGAATGATTTGTTGTGACTTGACAATTGTGACAGTCGTCACACACAATGGAGTGTTCAAATTCCCTGCAGCAGCACAAGTGGAAGCAAAGCCAATGACCAATAATCTCGTCCCCACTGGATTTAAATGGATTTAAAGCATTTTTCTTCACCAGTAAACCAATCTGGAATAAGATTTGATTATGGTCTAACTTCTTGTGATGCATCATCATCAAGCTAATGTTTCCCCGGGGCCACGTAAAGAAATCCAGTTAAAGTGTGTTGTAGAGGCGTTTTGTGGGGAACTCAAGCTCTGAGGAGTCATCAATGAAGCAGCTGAAAGCAGCAGCCGCTGGCTCAAGCTACAGATCAGACCTGGCCCAACACTCTGTAGGAGGCCATGACTCATGTAGTGTTGCTTAGTCCTCTTCAAGAGTTGGCTTCTTGCTAAACTTGTCAACACACTCATACACCAGTACTTACACCATCAAACCGCTCTTAAATCCAGTCAGAACCATCTTCAACTAAAACAAAGTAATGATGTGTTTAAGGGATTGTACCACTCAGTTCTAGGTAATGATTTTCATTTGAACAAACAGACCCTGAAGTCTTGTTTTTTCCCCCACAAATGCAGCCCTCAGTGGCCTTAAAGCAGCTTTAAATCACTTTAGAAGAGACCTTCAAAGGATGCTCTCTGTGGATTTGATATCCACAGCTTTTGTCCTTTTCCATCCATTCTTGTAAGTAATAAGCTACACGCTGTTTAAGAGATCCGTTGGTCTATGATTGCCTTCTTCAGACACACAGGCTTGACCTACTGTACATGCAGTACGTCTCCACTCTGTTAAATTGAATCCATATTTTTTAAATATACAGCTTTACTTTGTTGATTATCGGTAAAAGCTGAATACAAAGTGGCCACGGACTGTAAACGTGGACAGGAGGAATGGGGTGGGAAAGGGAAACATGAGGTGGAACCCTTTTTTAGAGAGAAATGCATTAGGTACTGAAAAATAAAGCTGAGAAAGAAGTGCTAACTGTTATTCTGAGGTTAGTCCAGGGGTCGAATAGGAGAGGTACCGGGAAAGAGGCAGGAGAGGTGGAAAAAGATGGGAGAGGAAAGAGGGAGGGGTAGGGAGAGGGAGGAGTGGCATGAGACTGCTCCACTGCAGTATTTCATCTGTTACTAGTCGCCGTCTCTCTCTCTCTCTCTCTCTCTCTCTCTCTCTCTCTCTTTCTCTCTCTCTCTCTCTCTCGCTCTCTCTCTGTCCCTGCATCTACCTCTCTTTCTCCTCATCCATAGGACTGCTGAGTCAGCGGGAGCACACATCAAACTGTTTCTCATACCGATTATGTGTTTATGGGTTGCAGCAGCAAAAGCACACGTGTGTGTGTGTGTGTGTGTGTGTGTGTGTGTGTGTGTGTGTGTGTGTGTGTGTGTGTGTGTGTGTGTGTGTGTGTGTGTGTGTGTGTGTGTGTGTGTGTGTGTGTGTCAATGACAGTGGGGTCTGCTTGGATGCATCGATAGCTCCCTTGTACCAATTGGTCAGTATGCAGCATGGTATGCAGGGGTGACATTGACATAGCACGGCTACCATGCTTAGGCTCGCTGTTGACAATGCGCATGTTGAGGGAGTTCATGTACGCATGTATCTGTGTGTGTGTGTGTGCGTGTGTTTTGTGTGATTGTGTAAGAGGAAAATAGGAAGAAGCAGGTACTGCACTGCATCACAAGACACCTGACTAAATTGTGAGTGCGTGTGTGAGTAAATTATATATATGGAAGATTAGATGGAGATGTAGAAGGTGCGTGCGTGCGTGTGCGTGCGTGTGCGTGTGTGTGTGTGTGTGTGTGTGTGTGTGTGTGTGTGTGTGTGTGTGTGTGTGGTGCAGGGAGGCAGGCCTGTGGAGTGGTGCAGCAGCAGCAGTGGGAAGGGAGCCAGAAACACCCGACTGCAGAGGAGAGAATGGTGCAGAGTCCCATCGTCACACACATGCACACAAACACACACGCACATATGCTGGCAGAGAGAGAGAGGCACAGCCGATTCTGTCTGTGGATTGTAAGCGTGTTGTGACATAATGTTACAGGGGAGGAGGGACCTAAATGATACATGCATTTCACACAAAATTTTGCACAAGTGAAACATAAATGAAAATATGATATCACTATTCCACCCTCCACAGAAGGCTCCATCTGCTTACAATGAGGGAGGGCAGAGAACAAAATAAGATGACTTTGACTGCTGTGTTCAAACACACTATCCATTATTTCGTAAAATGCATCTGGCATAACCATACTCAAGTTGAATAATACAATACCAACGCTACCTTCAACAGTGATACATTGTTTAATAGCTCAAATAATTATTTTCATAAACTAAACAGAAACAGCAGAGATATTGTGGAAACATGTATGTAAGCCTGTTTTTTTTTTACTCTTTGCATAACCATTGCTTGACAATTGCAAAACCATCTATGACATAGAGGCTTATGCTATATAAACGAACACTTATGATAAGTCTACAGTATGTTTTGATCAGACTTCACTGGAGGTGTTAAGTATACTTACTATTAGCTGGCCTGGTGCTTGGTCTACAATCACTTTGTGGGGGACATGCATGAGCAAAAATCGTTTTTTTTTGTAGGAATGAACTCACATGATATTACTGTCAGCCTGAAAAAGAGCATTCTCCAGATGGAGTGCAGCAGCAGAAGAGTCAGCATTTATCTGCAAGCCCACGTCCTCACTACATACTGTCCATTTGAAACCGCTGAGGATTATCACTTTTTACTTGTTCTGTGTTCTATGCAAATGTCATCTGTTTGTCATGCAGTATGTTTTGTTAAAGGTGCACTGTGCATTTTCAGGGGAGGAGGATGTGTTTACATGAGCAGAGCCTGCAGTTAGTTTATAAAAAAACATACTTACTCTACATGTAATTTTTAGTATTGAATAATTATAACATCATAAATCAAAACACAATTATATTGAGACCCCTGGAACCAAAGACCACCGAGACTAGAATATGTTTGTCAACAAACCTGTGGGCCCTGCTGCTGTTGACAACAACAGTGAAACAGTAACTTTTCAGGAAGCTTTCTAACTTCAAACAGTGTTCCATGGATCCATTTTTCTGGGAATATACCTAATGAAATGTTCACTTCTATGACACACCCAACGTTACATAGTGCACCTTTAAACTACAATTATTTCTAACCTCATATAGTTGTGAGATTACATACAGTTTATAGAAACTATGTACTGTATGTATTCACAAACCAAGATGATGATTGATCAGATATTGCATTGTGAAACAAATCAGCCACGTGGGCGTGATTTGCTGTCAATACGTGGCCATGGCTATTTGAAAATCAGATGTCTTTCGCTCGTCTCAGCAAGCTCAATAAAGGCTAATCCGACGTCAACAGTAACAAGAATGATTAGCCACTTTACTTGGACTATAGCCAAAACCAAAATGTGCACCATTTATTTCCTTTAAATCATTTAGATTAACCTTCCTTTTTACATATATTAAACAATTATATTTATAAAACACAATCTACCAATTGCTTTATGATATCCATAATTTCCGTTGATTTAAAACATTCAGCAGTAATTATGTCCAAATTAGCCAAAAATCCAGGTGAATATCAATCTGTTTTCCGATCTGTTTCAATCCTTACAGCTCAAACATGTTTCTTATTGTTGTCACTGACAGCAGTGTTGTTGTTTTTATTTACAGGTTGTTGGAGTATGGATGTGCTCGTGCCCGGCAACATTAATGCACTGAATGGAACAACCATCAAAATCCCCTGTATTTTCACTTCCTGCTATAAGATGGATGTGACCAGGTTTGCCATGAACTGGACCTTCCACGAAGCAGTGAATGATACAGAGGAGAGGGTAAAAAAAGGCGTATGCATAACAACTAGGGTAGACCTACATCTCAAAACTCTTAAACCTAATATAAACTCTCTCTCTCTCTCTCTCTCTCTCTCTCTCTCTCTCTCTCTCTCTCTCTCTCTCTCTCTCTCTCTCTCTCTCTCAATTCAATTCCAATTGGCTTTATTGGCATGAAAGTTTAAAATAGAAAAACAATCTTGCCAAAGCAAAGTATCAAGATACAATAAGTCCAATAAATCAGACAAAGCACATATGACAATTATACACATTATGAAAAGTATAAACATTATGGACATTATATTAATTATATACTGTGTGTGTGTGTGTGTGTGTGTGTGTGTGTGTGTGTGTGTGTGTGTGTGTGTGTGTGTGTGTGTG
Source organism: Hyperoplus immaculatus (assembly GCA_949357725.1). Lineage (NCBI taxonomy): Eukaryota > Metazoa > Chordata > Actinopteri > Uranoscopiformes > Ammodytidae > Hyperoplus > Hyperoplus immaculatus. The sequence continues at coordinate 13,097,962 of OX442352.1, read as the reverse complement.
TGTGCCTCAATCTCTCTCTCTCTCTCTCTCTCTCTCTCTCTCTCTCTCTCTCTCTCTCTCTCTCCTCTGTTGCCATAGTTTATGGTCTTCTACTCGAAAAGGGGGATGGTGCCTCTGCGGTCGGACCGGTTTGGAGATAGGGTCATGTTTGCCGGGAACCTGGATAAGAATGACCTGTCAATCACTCTGTCAGATGTTCAGATAGATGACGAGGGGATTTACAACTGCTATGTGAGAAACCCCCCAGACCGCATCCAGGGACAGGGAATCATACATCTCAATGTTGTTACCGAACGTAAGACACTAACTTTAACCTTCTGAAGATGCTCAATTGTGATGTGTGTCTAAAAAATCCTAGTCCCATCATGCCTGAAAGATACTCCCTGATTTTTTCATGGCTCCCATTAGCAAACACTTACATGCATTACTTAGAGTTGCACGATACTTGTTTGACACAATGTTTTTAAGCAGACACTAGCTACAAACAGATTAAATATATTGCCATAAAGTGTGAGATACTGTACGATTCCAAACCAAATATGTAGAATGTGTGATAACTAAGTCACACACCGTGGTGAAGAACCACTAGTATTACCAGTATTTGCTTGTGTTTTGCATTGAACTGTGTGTGTCTGTCTGTCTGTCTGTCTGTCTGTCTGTCTGTCTGTCTGCCTGCCTGCCTGCCTGCCTGCTTGTGAGTCTGTATGTCTGTCTGTCTGTCTGTCTGTCTGTCTGTCTGTGAATGTGTGCGTGTGTGTTTTACTGCAGTGTGAGGACCCACTGGTGATGAGTCAGCTTTGTTTACTTATTAATGACCAAGAAGGGGTTGAACTCAGGCCCTAAGCATGTCTTAGGCACGCACGTACACACACACACACACACACACACACACACACACGCACACAAACACACAGAGGCTAACTCAGCAGCACTTTCTTTCTTTCCACTCTGTTTAATCAGCCCAGTAGAGCTTTTAGCCAGCACTGCACTTGTCTCCATCCTTTTGTCGACAAACTATTTAACCCTCTCCTATCCTCAGTCCCCCCTCCGAGGGATTCAACCATTGCGGTGGCGATCGGGGCGTCGGTGGGTGGAGCTTTGGCCCTGCTGATCCTTTCCATGGTGGTAGTGAAATGTCTTCGTCGCCATAGGAAACAGGAACTGATCTCGGAGGAAAAGATGGAGGAGGAAGAGAAATTGGAAGCCGAGGGTGTTGCGGAGGAGGGAACCAAGTAAGAAATACCTCACCATAACATCTATACCTTGAAGCAGAAAAGTCTTGTTTGGATGGCGCATGCTAATTTTTCGCGGTGCACAATTAACATAATAGTCAACTTCCGATCAACTGGCATATGCTATTTATAGACAAAAAAAATTGTAATCTTGGCAGATAACATTCTCCTCCAGCATCGACTCATTTTTTAACTGGCATTATTATGATGATGTGCCCTCATTGTTTGCCAAGTAAACAATGAGGGCAACGTGCAAATGCCATGATTCAAACAACACTGATGGCCCACTGACAGATACCACAAAGAATATTACAAAACATGTTTATGTCACATAATCTAGCAGGCATTCATTGTCAAATTAGTATTCACATGTACAGATTTACACAGTAGTTACCTAATTGAGTTGCTTAATCCCAACTTTGTGAAAGAACTACCATTAGGAATCAACATATGCCACTGAATTAACAGTTGTATACCAGTAGCAGATCAAACAGATTGTTGGTTCCGGGACCACTTGAGAAATTTGTCCGGATAACAGTTTGGCATCACTGGGCACGGAGCCAACACAACGTTCATACTAACCAAACCATCCGGAACTTTGCAGGCAATCGTGCTCAGGAACGGTCCCAGGTCCCTAGTGTGAAAGCACACTTAATTAGACTATCATATTTACACCCTCTTTCTCCAGACCTTAAACCCTACATTCTATAGCCCAGGCCACCAGTTATGGGGTCTGATTTCATATCTTTATTCAGTATTGGCTTGTCAAGAGTGAGGATTTGCACAAAAGATAAACCACATGGCTCTGGCATAACTGTGTCTGCGGCTTAAAGCTGGGGTATATGATTTGGGAGAAAATAGCAGTTGGGATAGAGATTCCAATCCAAATACCTCAACCGCTCCACTTGTGTTCTCTCTGGTCCCCCCTGACACGCTCTACACCCACAACGTTGTTGTGAATGGAGAGTCCCAACAGACAATAAGAATGTAGAATTGGAGTTCTGATTGGTCAAAGTGTACATGAGCGGTGGCAATTTTTGGAGCCGGCACACAGAGGCAGGGGAGAGCAAAGTGATCAGTAGATCTTCTCAGACCACTTCAGCTACATATAGCTGAAGGGCTAATATGACATGTTTGCCAAATATTACAGTGAAAAAGTTACCCACCCCAGTTTTAAGCACTGTACTTACCATAACTCTTTCTGTTTCATAATTCCATCACAAACCTCAAACTTTCTCCCTCTATTGACCGAAATATAACCCAATAAAATGTTCTTGTTGTTGGGCATCTCTTCTCTTTTACTTACAGACAACCATAGCAGGGTCATCTGCTTGAACCAGTTGGCCTGTGGAGCTCTCGTCCCCAACATCTCCTTTGGTAAATAAATAGCCATTCACATCAACATCAAATGTTGACTGAATACCATGTCTGCTGTAGAGCGTATAGCTTGACCTGGACAGCATGAAGAAACATAAGAAATACAACTACAATAATTGTCAAAATACCAAGTCAAAACGAACTGACAGGACACTGCCTTATTTGCATGTTACACGCTACATTATGAAATTCATTTAGCAGTTACTCATTAAATCAGGAGACTCAAAAGAGTACTGTGGATGTGCACTCTAGTGTCCTCAAAAGTAGGAGAAAAAATAAATGTGTGCACAATACGTGTGTGTGCATGTGTGCTATTGTTTTATCTGCATGTACTCTGCCCTAGATCTCTCTACCTGCTGGCTCTATCTTTAGAGGGGCTCGTTTACTGGGGCATCTACAATATCTACCAAGCATCGTCTTAGTTAAGGCCTAATTATTCTTTCTCACTCTTTATTCCTCTCTTTACTGTCAGACATCCTCTTCCTGAAGATCCATATTTACCACTGCCTGAACCCACGTCCAGCCAGTGTGTGTGTGTGTGTGTGTGTGTGTGTGTGTGTGTGTGTGTGTGTGTGTGTGTGCGCGCGCGCGCGTGTGTGTGTGTGTGTGTGTGTGCGTGCGTGTGTGTGTGTGCGTGCGTGCGTGTGTGTGTGTGTGTGTGTGGATTAAGTCTATTTATATATGTCTGTTTGAGGTGCATATTTTTTCCTTAAAATAAACCAGGGAACACTTTCCAGCAACCTTACCACTAAACAGATATTACATTATTCATACCTGTAGCTCCAAGATATCAGTGGCATCAGAAGTATCTCTCATGAGTGCAAATGGCATTTTCATATGAAAGGGCTGGGCGGTATGACCTGAACTTTATACCACAGTGTAGTTTGAATATGGAACAGTATCACGGTATCAATGTCCACATCTATTATTAATCAACTATTGATAAAGCTTAAACGGTTTTTAGAGGAAGAGCTCCATATATGCAGAGGTGGGTCGTAACGCGCTACATTTACTCCGTTACAAATACTTGAGTAACTTTTTGAATAAATGGTAATTTTAGGAGTAGTTTTATTGCAACATACTTTTACTTTTACTTGAGTAAATATTTGAAGAAAGAACGGTACTTTTACGCCGTTCCATTTGGCTACGTGACGGTCGTTACCTTATTTTTTTATATATTTTATTTATTAGGCTACATGCGAGAGCTATTTCTCTCATGATTTCTCTCCCCGGGTACGTCTTCAGCCAACATCTCTATCACGTGACTATTTCAACCAATAAAAACCACATTACAAAAGCTTGCCAATCAAATGCAGCCACTTCAGTCACATGACAAGTGTTGTCATGTTGTCATAGGGCTCAACCATGGGCTCAACAATGTCCGCGGACTTTTTTAAAGGCTGCGGTTCCGCACCGATGTTGTGTCCGTGGCCGTGCCATGTAGGTTAAACGCATGTAACACAGACTCCCACACACTTGCAATTACAGAGAAACTGTTCTTCTTTGACACATGTTCTGTTCTCCCTGTAGCCTACTCACTTCGCATGCCCCAGTATGGCTGTGTGAGAGTCTGAGAGTGGTCTCCTTGTTCAGCCACTATACGTTAAGTGAGTGTGCCAGCAGGTTTTGATGTGTAACGAAGTTTAATTTTGTGTTTTATATTTTTGGGGCTAAACACAACCTAGATCATTTTCTCAGGGCCAGTGACATATTGTAGGAATTTGTTTTAAAATGTGTATGTGCAAAACAATTGCAACAGTGTGATAAATGTAGGCTATTGGTTTTAATTAATATAATTTTGGACAAGCCTAATTTATTATCATTTTATTTGAAGGGTGATGTATTTAATTTGGCAGATAATTAATTTATTATTGTTTGAGTTCAAGGGTTATTCATTTGATGTATTTATAGTTTCATTTTAAAGGATGTTATTTAAAATATCTTTATTTGAACATTGCTGTTTTATATTTTGTTCGTGTCTATTCTGTACCGTTTGTGTTGCTCTGTATATTTCAAAAATAAATCTGGAGTAATTCAGTAGGCCTACTTGTACTCTTGAGTACTTGAGTAGTATTTTCACTGCATACTTTTTTACTCTTACTCGAGTAATCATTTTTATGAGTACTTTTACTTCTACTTGAGTAATTATAATCTTAAAGTAACTTACTTTTACTTGAGTAAATTTTTTGGCTACTCTGCCCACCTCTGCATATATGTAGTAATTTGAAGCTCATTTCACTGCAAAGCCAACAGTGTATACATATCTGTTAATGGTAAAGTGTGCTGTTTTGCTCCCCTGTTCACAACAGCTGAATTCAACTCTGCCTTAAAGTCATGTCTCTCAGCACCATGTCTTAAAATAGATGCACTGTTAGTGCATGTGTAATTTCCTTCCAGGATGCTGGCTTTTCACAAAGAAAACTAAAAACGAGTGAGCCAGCCAAATTACAGTATGGTTGTGTGTCTCAATGATGTCTACTTGTGTCGGAACCAGAGAGCATTCTCAAACATTCCTAATGCCTATGTCTTTTAGACCTTTATTCATATTGTAGATTTTGACTTGTCACTGTAGGAAAAGTTATATGTTAGTATCCCAGTGATGACAGTAGCAGTGTACTAACACATTCCCCATACATTGGATTCATTGGACTATTTATAACCTATTCCAGTTTTATTTGAGTAAAATAATTGAATTGAATTGAATTGTGTGAATATAAAATGTAAGCACTAGCACCCGCAATAATTAGTAGTAAAAAGTGTTGTGCACATGGCATGTGCACACCTTTTTGTAACAATCACACAACACGTTGTGTTGTATTTTGAAGATGTAAACAATAAGGTCACGCAACATTAACTCTGTCAATGCTAACCCAAAAATATGATTACAGTAAACTATTGGATTTCTATTATATGGGGAGTGGCAAATGAACAAATGAGAAAGTAATTTAAGATGAAACCAATGTGACAATAAATCAGTATGCACAATATCAAGAGCCTGAAACATAAGCAGATAAATTCCATTTGGCATCCACCATTTTATAATTACACTGGTCCCTCTTCTACTGTGACATGTCAAACTCTCTTGGTCCTGTCATAGTCTTGTGTGTCATTATTGTGTCATGTGAAAGTGTTTGTGTGTGTGTGTGTGTGTGCGTGTGCGTGTATTAAAAGGAAAGCAGTAAGGCTCACGTTTCCATCTGTCAGTGAGAACTGTTTGTGACTTTAGAGTTTAAATTAATTCTGTACTAATACAAACAGCGCAGGCAAATCTTTATATTTCTACTGTATGTCATTACTGGTTATACCGCCCACCCCTACGACAGAAACTACTGCATCCACCCTTGTCTTTTCCAAACAAATGGTGAGGCTAGTGTGCCTGAATACAGGGGTTCTGTCATTTATAGGGGTAAATTTAGACATAGTATTAGACCATACAATACATACATAAATGTCTGTGACTGCAATACACTGTACAATTATTTGCACATAGTGCATAGGGAAATGTCTTGGTGACAGCACTGAGCTTTCCTCATACAAACAAAGCTGTAGCACCAGAGGAGGAGTGCGTGGTTAGAGATAAAGTACATTACTGTTGCCTACATGACAGCATTGTTGTCAAAGTCATAAACATATCAAAGACAGTGTAAAGTGGGACAAAGATACTCACATTGCACCCACAATCACACAATTCAGGTTGGTGCCAGCCCTTTATTAATGTATATAGCAGGACTAAATAAAGGTAGCCCAAACAAAAGGGTTCAAAGCTACAGTATGTAGAAACCCTTACTAGGACCCATATCACACACAGGTAAGAATTGAGTACAGTTTTCAGACAGTGATACAGGAATTTATACCAAATTATCCAAATGAATATATAAGATGCCTCTATTTATGACTGACAGAAGAGTTTAGTTATAAACGTTTTGCGTAGTGTCAAACTACACATTATCGTTATTCGTTATCCCCCAAAACAAGTAGCATTCATTATTTTGTCAACTGAAGCATGTACAGTGCACTATACTGCCATGAATGCATGGCATTCGGAATGATTTCGCAATGCGGAATCATTTATTAAATAGTATGATACCTGGATTTAATGTTGGTGCATATATATATTTTTGCTTGCATCTGTAACTCATGAAGTGTCAGAGATACTGTATTTGGTTGCACTTTGGTAAGTTTCATCTGCCAGAAAAATTACAACTTTCAATATTTCATATTAGGAGAAAACTTAACATGTTTTTTTTTATTGTAACTTCAACTGCAATCCTGTTTTATATAAATTAACATAGGATTCAATATAGTGTGTATTTTAAAAACAGATTTATATACAGTATGTGGAAACTGCAATACAAGTCTTAGAACATACACCCTGGTTCCGTCTCAAAGGTTATATGCCTTTACCTCAACATTGATGTTTTAAACTGTAGATATTGTTTTGCACATCAACACATTTATAGCGTTTCTAAAATAATCATAGTGGAGAATATGTGGATATAATTTACAATAGGAAAATGTGTAAAGCTCACTTGGTGGAAGATGGTACAGTGGAATGTGAAACATGGCATGGAGATTATATGGTTAAATATAGTGTGTGTTTATGTATCTGGTTGGATCACTCCTAAGTGTTGCAAAAAAAAAAGAAAAAAAAAGTTCTCTAAAGAAGTTGCTTGATCACTATTTTTAGTCAGTTGTACATGTTAGAGCATGTGAGTTTTGTTAATCTCTGAATGTACTTTGGTGTTTTAACTGTGGAGCTTGTGATACCAGACCACTAGTGTCACAGAATGGTGTGCATACCTGTAATGTCTTAAGCTGGTTAGCTGTGTTTCCCAGCTATTGTGTGGACTGGTTAGTGCTTCCACCAGATCTGGTGGCCTGGCCAGTTTGGGACTTTCTTTTAAAAAAACTGTACTGTGTATTACTTATTTTTGTGGTTATGATTGCATTTTTTTTGTTCAACATTATGGGTGATGGATTGTGTTATTTCCTCATCCATTTAAAGCACATATTTTGCCCCACAATAATGAAATATACATAATAAATATTATATGTGAATATGTGATGATCAATAGAGCCAAAATGGTCAATCATGCTGATAGAACAACATTAAAATGGTATTGTTATGATATATATTTTAAAAGTAGACTAAATGCTTATGAGTGCAGAGTTGCTTGGATGGGAGTGCACTGATTCTGCCACATGTCCCGGGACACTATCTGTGTTTGCGTGTGATCATGCATGTTTTAAATTGTAGGGTGTACAGTATGTGACCCACAATAAGGCAATGACAAGGTTAACAATCTGGGCAAACCTAATGCAGTTTTTACAAGGAAGGTTTTAATGGCAATATGAAGTTAAATTGCATCACCGTATATTGTATACAGTATACTGTATTTCTCAGTCAGATACGAAACATATCATGTACTGGACAATAATTTAGCATTGTGCATCAGCTGTTTTCCACCTCTGGCTATGAGTTTGCCCTGACTAGTTGCGCTTGTATCACTTTAAATGTTAGTGAACACCAAACCGATGCTTGCACTGTGTGCTGCCTGTGAACAAGCAGCCGTCGTTATATTATGTATTTTAAATAAAGATGATAATGGAAAATATGTCACAGTTTTTTTTTTATATACTTAATTCACATTATCAATAGCTGCAATATCCTGTTCAAGGTTGCCTGGCGCTGGAACCTATCTCGTCACACACTGATCAAGAAGCAGGGAACACAACTGTATGCCACCAGTCTATCACAAAAGCTGACACCTACATTACAATACAGACAACTACAGGCAATTTATTGAGTCCTCACATCACCTCGCAAAAAAAAAACAGAAATACCCAGAAGCAAGATGTATGGAGAATAATCTCCACAGACATATGCTAGTGGATAGGAACTCCTTCTTGCTATTAGGTGACACTGCTGACAACTACACCGCTGTGCCACATCCAGTTTATGAAGATGTCCACTGAGGCATCAGCCAACGCCTTCGTTGCTGGACAGTGGCAATATTGCTACATGTGAATGCTATATCTCACTTACATGGCACATCATAGAGAATCAGTGTTTAGACTGCTCCGACTGGCCAAGTGTGCTTTATAACTATGACAGGTATCATATGTGTGTGAGCAGTTACCAGCTAGCCATCTGTACCTCTCTCAACAGAAAGGGAAAAGCTGGAGCTGCTTCACTGAGAGTAAGCCAGAGGTGACTTTGTGATTGTAGAGTATGTATTTTTAGCTTTTAGGATTCATTTT
>OX442352.1:11491592-11756592 GCA_949357725.1 Hyperoplus immaculatus | reverse complement strand
TTTTTTGGAAAGATGGGATTTGTACATTTACCTATCAAACAGATAGTTTTAGTATGGCTGAAATAATTCCAGTCCTGATGCTCTAGTGTGCTTAAATATATATATTTGGATTATGATTTAACGAAGATCCTTAAAATAATGCCATTAATCCAGTGGCAGGGGTGTTAAGGAAAACAAGACAAACTAGTGGTGGAGGAGGTATTCAGATAATCTAAGAAAATAGAAAAATACTCCACTTCAAGTTAAAGTCCTGCATTTAAAATCTTAGTAGTACAAAATAATTAAATGGTCCCGTGAGTTTTTGGTTCATTATCACCTATTATTTACTATCTATGATTATCACTGATGCATTACTTCTGGTGAAGCTGTCCAGAAATGATTTGTATTTCATGGTATTTTACTTAGCTCTTATATCTTTATTCCACTTATATTTAAAGTTGTGGAATGAGTGATGTGTAAAAAGTAAAAAGATATTTACAAAAGATAAAATAGTTCCCCCATAAAGGCGCACTATGCAGCAGTTTCAGAGGAGAGGGATTTGTTTACATTTGCAGAGCCTGCAGTTAGTTTACAAAACATATTCTCTCAACGTGTCATTCTTAGTCTGGAATAATTCTAAAAAACAAATTATTTTTTAGGCACATGCTGGAACCAAACGTAAGACTAAAATCGGTTTACAAACAAAACTCAGGGCCCTGCTCGGTAAATAACCACAGTGAAACAGTAACTTTTTTGGGTTGCTTTCTCAATTGTTTATTCAGTTATGAGAAGAATATATCTCTAATAAATGTTTACTTCTCTGAAACACTCAAAGTTACATAGTGCACCTTTAATAAAGTGGATGTCTCAAGAAGTAAAGTACAACTGTCTCAAACGTGTAATGAAGTACAGTATATTCTAACAGTACAGAATACATCAATCAAACTATAAATGATAAATAGAAGTAATACATTTACCACAACATTATACACATACAGTCTAGTACCCAGTCCACTGAGTGTAAAGGGAACCCCGACAATAAATGTTTTAACATTATTAAAGTGTTGAAAAAAAAACTGTTTAGTCAACACTGATGACTGTTGTAAAAGCAAACCAGGTATTTGTGTGATCATACATTATAACCTCATCCAACACTGGGCTTGTGTGTTTGGGTTTAATGTCTTTCAAGGAACTGTTCTGTTGTTCCTGTCATTTCAGTATGAAGCCATCTGGGACATGCTGTATTTCATGGAAGTTCACCTTGACATCATGGGTTGAGCAAATATAAATGTCCACCGGATGGCAGCACTAGACCTAAAGTGTGTGGACCAATAACAGTAAAGCCATTGAATTAACAGGAATAGAATTTCCTTCCAGGGGTCGTGAGAATGCCAACAACATTCGATTAGGCAATCAGGACAATATTGGTAAAAAGTGATGGATGGACAGAACAGGTGATTTTCATCATCATTATCAGCATGTAGAATACTTCTTATGAACCATACAAATTGCAGTTAGTAGCCTTTTTTTTTGACTTAAAGGAAATAATGCAATACAGATTAATGTAAATCCTACTCTCCAACCCTGGAACAATACGGCCAATTAACCTAATTCATTAAATAAAGCTTGAGAGTTCATTGTTGACCTTGGAAGAGTTGATGAAAGAACAGCAGTTAAATCTCACATCTATGTCCATGCCTCGCTATCCTTTGTGTGTGCCCTGAATAAAAAAAGAATTTGGTGTTAATAAACAGCCAACGCTCTGTAAATGGACATGTTGCTAATTATAATGAGCCCCCTTTATTTACATACCCTTTGTTCTCAAATACTGGTTTACAGGGCCTAGGCTGGGTATTAACACCAGATTTATTTTTCAGCGTGCACACACAGTACGGACCGGGAGTGGATAGTGTTAGAGATATTCACTGATTTTTAGACAAAAAGTTTTGTCAATGAGTGCACAATCACACAATCGGTCAACTATGAATGACCATGTTCAAAAAGGTAATGCCATTCCTTGGAGTGGTCATACTGTATGATGGCTAAAGAAATAAGAGTGAAGACCAAATGCAACATAGGACTTTATTACAGGTGGGGGAGGACAACGTAGGAGAGGAGATGTGATGCAAGAAGGGAAGGGGGGCTCACACAAGCACGCAAGCACACACACACACACACACACACACACACACACACACACACACACACACACACACACACACACGCATAGACTCCCGTGATGATGGAGAGCAGAAAATGGCCTTAAGCTCAGTTACAGGCTGTGTACAAAGCAGCAAGAAGCCTTTAAATACATTATGAGCGGCTTGTGTATGTAGCCAGTGGAGCAGTGGGGGAGCTATGCAGCATAGTGTGTGTGTGGGGTGAGAAGATGCCAGCTGCAATTGATGGGAGTGAAAGTGGGCGTGGGGGATGGTAAAGGTGAAGAAGACCCAAAAAGTTGTTTAAGAGCTTTCTGAATTCTAGCAGAAGTTTAACTTTCATGATAGAATATTAAAGTAGCTACAGTACAAGAAGCTTTCAGTTGTTTGTTGTTGATTCTAGCAGCTTCTTAGGACAAAAGAGGTGTGAGGGAATTTTGGGTCTTCAGTTGTAATATTAATGATAAAGATTAATAGTTCATATATGCATATCTTGTGTGTCTGTCTCACATAATCTAGGTCAGCCTTGGAGCCTGTTAGGAGACACTTAAGTCAGTTGTATAGATAAAGTCTCATCTCCTAGAATATTATGGTTCACTGTGTTCAGCTCTGAACCAAAACATTGGTACGCTTGGTGCCCGATCCGGGGAGGTGTTAGAGATAGCGCGAGGTTAATACACAGCTCTAAGCATGAGTTTGTCAGAATTGAAGTGCAAGTCAAGAGAGTTGCAGTCCGGTTCTCCTTGGCCAAGTCTGTAATAAATATTGCTTCATAATTCATCCAAGTCTCCTGAAATATTCTTCCATTTGAGTTGACCTCCAACCTTAAAAGAACTTCCTTCACAAGAGGTAGTGTTTTTTTAGGAAGCCAGCACCTGCTGTGTTGAAGATCGTGCTATGAGCGCGCATTTGATTAGAAAGTGATTGAAAGAAAAGACGCTGGATGCATGGTAGTGAGGTATTGTATTTATATGTGACTAGGGTTGCAACATTTCGGGAATTTTCAAAGTTGAAAACTTTCCATGGGAATTAACGGGAATTTATGGGAATGAACAGGAATTTTGGGAATTAACGGGAATTTACTGAATTTAAAGCCAACCAAATACACTAAATCCTTCTAACTATGTTATTTCAGTCTTGGCAAACGTTTTATAATATTTATGAACATTTAACTTTAGATTTTTTTTAAAGCTTATTGAGACGCCCAACTTGATATCATATATTGCTTTTTCCTAGACCAGGTTTACAGAGGCTTAAACAGTGATTTTAAATATAGTTGGGGAAAATATATTTTAGCATAATCTTGACTAAAACAACCAGATTTCATGCAAGTACACTTGGATGCACATAGTTGCACATAGCACACTGCTTACTGCAAGGTTGACTGATGCCACGCCCCCTACATGCACGGTGCATTCCTCCATCACATGGGGGGCAATTTACTTTATTTAATTTATTGAATGGGTTGTGTCAGACAGATTAGATATATTTTACTCAACATTAATCTTTTTGTTGGTCAGTGAAATTATTGATTGTTCATAAAATAATCAAAACTTGATAAAGTTCTACTTACAAATAAATCTGTTAAAATTTAGTGTTTTTTTTATTGTGTAAGTTTGCATGGATGTCTGTCTGCCTATGACAAAACATAATGTTTATATGTTTAGATTAAAGGCCTACTTCACCCGTTGGAATATGAAGGTGTATTGAACTCGGAGATCCTATGAAGTATAAATGTGTAAAAAAAATTTAAATCGGATCATCCTAGCCTGAGAAAAGGCAGAAAGAGTGTTTTATGGTCTCACTGTCTAACCCTACATTTCTCTTTCTGTGACATCACAGAAAGAGAAATTTAACTTAACTTTAAGATTTGCCTGTTCATCTTGCACAATCCTAGTATAGACTTGGATTTAACCTTTATAGCCTACACCTTTTGTAAGAGGTGAGGTAGGCCTCGTAGAGCCTCCACTATTTCTTTGGCATACAGATTACATTCACTCAACAAATGTATTTAGCCAGTTTAAATGTATTTACAATGCTAGTTACTTAGAGGACTTACATTAAAAATAAACAACATCTCACTCCAGGCTTTTAAAGGGCCCTCCACCCATTGGGGCCCTTGGTAGTCCCCCCCCCCAAACCCTCTTCTGCACACTGTATGTTTGCAGGATGGAAAACTACTGCTGCACTGCTCTGACTAGATTGGCACCCTGTGAGCGTGTTGCACCTTTAACCACAAGGCAAGCACATCATTGACATCAGTGCGGGTCATTCTCATCAGCTGTTTGAACATCCTGCTGTTTATGTGGGCTGGGTGTGTTAATGACTCATTGGCCTGCATACCACATTGCATCACCTGTCTGTTCAAAGGGCCTCATTAAGACAAACAAATAAAATAAATAAAAAGCACTATGGTAACTATAAACTACATGGTGTTATGTTAAAAAAAAAAAGAAAAAAGAAAAAAGAATGTTCTCTTATACAATGCGAGTTTTCTGAAGAAAACATCGTCATGTAATTACAGCTTTCATAAAAACTGAAATGTGGAACCGGTCTGATGAACCTAAGCCTATTTTCTCCCTCAGGGTAAGACATTCTTTTCTACCCCACCTGCTCTTTAAAACCTACAGCCTAACATGCAGGAACACATGCAAACTCCTTCTACCTGGTTCAATTGGATGAAATAGCGTGTTACCGAATTGGGTGTTGTTCTTTCTGTTGTACAATTCTCTTAACTTTGATTAATTTGCTTTAATCTCAATACCAACTTCTTTTTTTGCTTATTCTGTCCTCCTCCCCCATTTGTTTGTTGTAAATTTCCTCAGTGTAAAGTGGTGAGTAAGCCCCGACCTTGGTACATAGTCTTGTTGAGTCATTTAATGTTAGCTTATCTTTCTCAGGTCAATGTTTGCCATCAAAGTTTGGGACTAAGAATCAAACTGAAAAACAGCTCACATCTGCTGCAACTAGTCATATCGACAGTGAAGCAGCAAGCCCAGACACAGCAGTGTACACATCAAAGAGACTGGCAGATTGAGGAACTGCTCTGATCGCGCTGAATGACATATTTCAATTTGTTGCAAAGGTTCCCCGACCACATGATGGATTCATACAAAGTTGGTTCACACCGTGAATTAATTTGTTCTATAACATTTACACTGCCCCGTGGCCACTATTATACATTTAGAATAAGAAAAGCGAATACTTTTCTTAGGTGCGGAAATACACTGTTTATCATCAATATACATGTATGTCAGGCTGTCTATTTGAACGTTGTTATAGGCTATTAAAGGCCTACTTCACCGGTTGGAATATGAAGGTGTATTGAACTCAGAGATCCTATTTAGTATAAATGTGCAAAAAAATTGAAATCGGATCATCTTAGCCTGAGAAAAGGCAGAGAGTGTTTTATGGTCTCACTGTCTAACCCTACAGTTTCCTTCTTGTGAGATCGCAGTAAGAGTTAGGATTAACAGGACAGCTGGGCCAAGGGAAGACTAAGGGAAGACTGAGGGAAGAAAATCCTCATTCATTATATTATAATAGTTATTTTATAATGATAGAACACTGGTTCCGTATGGGTGAAGTATTCCTTTAAGTGTTAGAGGTGGTTATGAAAGTTCCATTCACACGGCTATTATATGTAAAAGTTTGACATTTCGAAGCGATATAATATTATACATACTATTTCATCATTCATTTAACATAAACTGACATGTGCTTGATACCTTTCACTAGACTGATGTTAGATTATTGTTTTGTCAAAGTTGACTGGCTATTGTTATTAAAGCAGGGGGAAACTCTTACTCGCTAGTGTTTTCAAGGTGCTTTTGCAATCAGAAAATGTAAACCAATCTAAAACTTATCCACCAATAAAAAAATAAAAAATAAACAATGTTTACTGAAACCGGACCTTTATTGATGTTTTGTGGATACAAATTTACATATTGTTACAGGTTATGTGAGAAACTGACAACCAATAAACACCACCAATTAAAACATTATGCATTGAAAAGGTATTTTGTCTATGCTTGCTCAAATCTCATAGCTAACCAAACACATACGTATGATGATGATGAATTGGTAGTTATTAAATCCATAGCTTTAGACAAACAGTACCCATAATCGCTAACCCATCTGTACACATTCAAACAAAACACTAAATAAACTAATTTAAGCCCTTGAAAGGCAACACACAACGATGACATCCCTACAAGGTAAATCAATCGACTGCCCTTTCAGAATGAGCTTGACATAAACACATGAGCTTTGATTTGTAGTCACAATCCAGTGTGAAAGATCCCAAGAACACCAGAGGGCTGTACTACTACCAAGACAATTCGACGTAGCCTGGCTTTCATTGCGTTGGCTGGATTGCCAAAAATCCTCAATGTGGGAATCACTTTAGTTTTTGGGCCACATCAAAGTGACACTAAGTTTATTGATTACATATTATTCTTGATAAATACCAATAGAATAATTCATTTCAAAGTCTGTGCTGTCTGTAAATATTTCCTACAAGGGTCCTGTGCAGCAGCTTCAGTGAAACTGCGGCAATGTCATGTCATGAGACTAGTCGTCTACCTGACAGAAATGAATTCCAAACCTTTACATTGATGTTCTCATGATGGTAGGTGTGTACTGCACCTTACCAGAGAATCAGAAGAATGTATAGCCTAGCACATTTCATATCCAAGTAAAGGTCATAGTGATGAATCATGGCCTGAAGTCAAATAACTTAGCTTCTGTAACAGCCAGTGTGTGTAAATTGCAAGGGGAAAATTACACACATGTTCAGGCAAAGCAATACGCAACTTTGTGAATAGCGCTGCATACAGTATTCTATAGTTTCTGCAGCGATAACTGAATGTGAGCAAAATCATGATGCTACAAGTTAGCCAAGTTTGCTGCTATAACTTGTTCCCTAAGTGAGAATCTGGGCCTACAGTATATCACTCATAGAGAAAATTGTCAGTTCCACAAGATATCCAAAGGAGTAGATCCATACAAAGGTGATGCCATTTAAAGGGCAATTTCAGACGTAAACACTGAACATTACCTAAATGTACCTCGCTAACCCATTCATGTCTCTTTGTACAACAGCCCTTTGATGTATAAAATATAGAAATAATATACAACTACTAATTCTAAATACACATTTACACCTTATAATACATATTTAATATTTTGATTCGGTGAACATATGATCCAATGTGTGTTTTACCTAGCTCAGCACAAAGACTGAATGCAGGGTAAAGGCAAAGTCATGAGGAAAAGTTATTCCTTCTCACGACCCACACATCGTCTTGTTTACATGTTGTTTAGCCCGCTTGCTTACTGAAGAATGACTTGGTTTTACATACTGGGTTTGTTTAGAGAAAGGGACGGGTTCAAAGCTGAAAACGTCACTGTAATGGATAAGACGTCAACTCATTGAGCTAAACTAGATTAGCTTAACACATGTGAAATGCTCCTCTATAGAACTGATATTCTCCTTAATGTCCCTGTCAGAAAGCAGGCAAACTATTTCAAACCCAAATCTACCTGCATGTGACAGTGTGAAGAAGACTGCATTAGACTGTAATTACCCACCACCATACAATGCTTACTAAAAACCTGCAATGTCCTCTAGAAGGGCCATCATTTCAGAGATCTAACTACAATGGATCTAAACCAGTGGTGAGGGAAAGTGTTCCTTTCTTAGGATGGTATGATCTTTATTCACGTGATAGATTCTTGAAAAATGATTATACAAAATTCTATCAGCATAGTTATGGAATCACTGTTGGTTTTGTATATAAAGAGCAATGAACTACAATGTGTGGCACTGCTGCCTTAATATTACAATTAAACCTTCTGTGTTATGTCAATTTCCCTCCCTTCTGGAAGGTTTTGTATTCGGATGCCATGCTTTTAAGTAACTGGACCCTAAAAACTGACATGCATTAGCCATACTTCCCAGCTATGCAATCATACTTTAAACAATATCCTCATTAGATGTTATATCTGTTCATCCACAGACACACTAATTGAGGACTACTTGTTACTCAAAATGTAACAAACAATGGAAGTTTCACAGAAACCAGCCATTTGGCACCTGTCCTTCCTGTGCAGCTGACAATAAATACCTGATTGCAAGTCAGGCATTATTACTGCACACAAAAGCTCAGATGCTTTACATTTACAGGCCTGGACTCATGCTCAGATTGAGAGAGCCCCACTTATTATGGTCTCTCTCTAAGAAAAATCCAAGCCTGAACCAACTTTGAACATTACTGTCGGGTCTCCAAAAAGCCCTGCCGGGCCCATGTAACAGGGGATTGACCCATTCTGGGTCGCACACTCTGGCCCCCCTGAAGAATATGAGAGAGAGAGAGAGAGAGAGAGAGAGAGAGAGAAAAAAAAAATTAGTTAGTCATCAAAAGTACATTGAGAATATCTGCATGAGTGTCTTTGTATGCCTTATTACATGAGATACATATAGATTTTCAAATAAGGTAATATTGGACTTAAATCTATAGAACAGCAAGTCCAGGTGTTCTTAGTGCATCAGCAACATGTTCATCCTACAACATGCTAACAGCTGTTCAACCAGTCTTTTATAACATATCATTATAAAGCACTGCTGCCAAGACCTGCTGTGCTTTGACATTTCATAGGGTAATTCTAAACGATCGGACTTTTTCTGATTGTATGTATTTTTTCCATGTGAAAATGAGAAGGAAAAAAAGGCATGCTACCATGGTGTGCAGGTAGCTGCCCATCTTCAGCAGACACTCCAGGGTTTCCATCATCTGCTCCTGGCGGAGTGAGTGCAGTCTGGTGAGTTTGAGGGATTTTCTGCCTCTCCGCTCAGACACAGCGGCTTTCAGAGCTACTGCTGTACACTGCAGGACACTCATACCTGACAACCGGTACACACACAAGGACACACACACAGA
The DNA here is from genome assembly GCA_949357725.1 of Hyperoplus immaculatus. NCBI lineage: Eukaryota > Metazoa > Chordata > Actinopteri > Uranoscopiformes > Ammodytidae > Hyperoplus > Hyperoplus immaculatus. The sequence goes on along the minus strand of OX442352.1, from coordinate 11,747,513 downwards.
CATACATTTTTGGACTACTGAAGAGTGTGGTGTGTAGACTCTCTTTGCTTATGCCAATGAGTTTTATTTTGGTTCAATTCCTAAAATAAAAACACAGATGCCAGTCACTTTGTTCTGATGCATTTTCTTCAATGCAGAAGAAGAATATAATGCTTTTGAACAGCTTACTGTAAAAACTTAAATGTCATCTGTGGAATCTGATTTTTTACTTTTTACTTTATCATTACTAAAATGTGTTTTAATTTGAGATAATTCAATTACTATAATATTTGAGGACTTTTTTTTCTCCAATATTGTATTGATTTATTTTTAACAATTTTGCACATACAAAGTCTTACACATTAATCAGCAATTTGATGACCCATTTAATCCAACTGTTAAACACTTTGTAAACATCTGTTTTATAAAAGAAAAAATGTCCAACTGTTCTGTATGGAAGGATTTGTAAAATATGAGTACTTACCAGAGTTATCAGTGGCTTCAACATCAACATACACACCATCCAGCATGGCGTGTTTTAGAACCTGAAAGAAAACCGACAGATTGGTTACACAAGACACAAATACATGCACGGACCAAGATTAATTTCATTGAAATATATGGAATATAGCGACATATCGCGATATGGAAACTTGAAATTAAGACTCTGCATACAGCCACAATGTGACTTAATTTCAAACAGGCTACATATTCCCTTTCACCTTTAGAAAGGAGACACTATTAGCTATACTTATCCACTTTGTTCTCTACAACACACATAGCATGAGTTACACACGCAATGTTCACATCCAATCACCAAGACATGACACACTATACTGTACACAACTGCTGGCCTCTTAACCAAACCGGCTGCGCAGGTTTTACTAACTCCAGCAGAAAGCATCGAACCATTAAACATAAACCTAAATAGCCAGTTAGTCTGGATCAGTGGAAAACCATATTGTTGTCAACTTTGACAAATAGTCATGTTTCTTATTAGAAGTAAATATGATCTGATATGTGACGTGCTTGTGAAATGCGAGATGCAGAAACATATTATAATAAAAGAGGATCGGTGAAGTGGTTTCCCCACACATTCATTCTATTTTAAAAATTAATAGGTCATCTTTTCAAATAGGTCACCTGACCAGTGAGATGTTAATTTGTGGCCTATTGGTGTAATACATCAAATCCTTACAAAAGATGAGGTACAGTATTTACTCATGTTTTGCTTAAAGGAAAAGTTCAACATTCTAATGTTTTAGCTTTTTGTCTCACCTTACGGCTCAAGAAAAGGTGACAGAAACCGTTCCTGTAACTGTGCATGCATTTTTGATTTAGTGAATGGGCAAAGGTAAGCTTTGCTCAAATACTTAGGGTCAAGGGTAGCATCTCTGCTGTCAGTCAAAACATTATGTTATGTCGTTTTAGAACCAAGACAATCATGGGCAATTCCTGGTTATCTTCCTGTATTTGATTCTAAAATGACATAACGTGTAAACATATAGAGCGCAATTTAACGTAGCAAATAAACAATTCCCAACAGTCACATGTAATGAACAAATGGAGACCCAACCAACAATGTGAGCACCGAGCATTGGAGTTTGAAACAAGACTCCTACCTCCAGCACTCTGATGTAGCCTTTCTCTGCACTGAGGTGGAGGCAGGACTTCCCTGTGTTGTTCATCTCATTGACGTTGGCTCCCAAACGAATCAGATCTAAAACCATCAGGTGGTGGTTGTGCTGTGCTGCAAGGAGGAGCGCCGTCTGCACAGAAATGAGGGCCATTATCATTAAAGTATGGATAATCTAATTGTGACACAGCATGCAAACATATGCGTGTCCAGAATTTACAAAAAAAAATATGCTTTATAATACCACAAGATGTTAGACATTTTTAAATGGAAGGCACAAACAAAACTCTATCCATCCTTTTTTGGTCCATCAATATATTACATTTATATAGGCTACTGTGTCTAAAAACTACAGAAAAACAGTGCAATATCAACAAATGTCTCTGTGTCATACCATTCCATTAGAGTCTTTGAGATCCAGCTCATTGAGTGCAGCCATCCTTTTGGCGATGGCGTAGCCCAAAGCCCTCTTCCCCACACACACCACTTTATGGAAAGCTCTGGAAGGACACCCACACACACATAACAGACATCTTTAGAAAACAAGTGCAAACATGCAGCGGATCAAAAGTATAGCAGGTATTTACCAAGTCTTTACCCAAGCCCCATCAACTTGACATTATTCTTTTGTTTGTTTACTGTTGTGCTCCTATGTAAGGCACTTTGAGTGCCAGAAAAGCGCTATATAAATTGAATATATTATTATTATTGTTATTATTATCTGCGTTCTAAAGCATGTAGTCTAAAAGAAGTAAGCTGAGAAAGGAGAACTTCATTCTGAGATGCCTGCAGGCTTGGGTTGGATCAACAAACTGAATCACAATATATATTTAGTGTTTTAATATTGTAAAGTCGCTAATGTGATCAGACTAGTTCAGGCCTGGTTTTAGGGGTAGGGTTAACCACAGACCTCAAAAACAGGTTATGGATTCATTATGAAGAAGACAGACATTTGAAAAGAAACGGCATTAATTACACTGATCATATAATTAATTACAGCACATGTTGTTACAACTCTCTGGGTTTATGGGGTCCTCTTTCTTCTTTTTTATCCCTTTATTTAAAAAATTCACAATTTTTACTGAAATATTTATCTACTCCGTCTCTGATCGATTGTTGTCTGCCACGTCCTAAATTAGCATATGTTGTGATCATTTAAAATGTAGCCTCACTGACGAAAGTTCTTGTTTCATAAAAAATCGATGAAGCAGAACCAGACATTGTCATTTTTTAAATTCCAAACATTCTATGTTCATATGTTCATACATACGTGTGTGCAAGTATTATCGCACATTAATTTGCATAGGCTACAATATTGCACAATGTAGCATACAGTACATAGCTGTACACACAATTGCACATTAATTTGCACACATAGCTGTATTTATGTGTGCATATAGGGTCACAGGCCTGGTTGGTTCTTAGCCACATCCCAAAAATGCACCGCAGCATCAAGAAGTGTCCACACCTCATATATTGGTAATCCAGGACGTGTACACATACTTTGCTGTGTAAAACTTGTGGAGCCCGCTTCAATAGGTGTTAGTGCTGCATCACTTCAACACATACACTGACATATTGCAGACACTCAGACTCACGTGCTGCCCTGCTCATCGGTGGCCAGCAGTACGTCGTCACAGATGTCACTCAGCTTGCTCTCCTCTCTCTGCAGTTGTGCACTGAAGAAAGTATCAGTGTCCAGGCTCCAGGTGGGGCTGGGGGGATCAAAGTCCCCCATGGTGGAGGAAGGCTGCATGAACCCAGGGAAGGGGCTCAGGGCCTGGGGAGACAGTGCCGGGCCCGGGGAGAGGCTCATGTAGGACTGGGGACTGGGGATCATGTAGTCACTGTTGTATCCTGCACCTAGTGTGACAAGACGTAGCAAGTCAGGACCTGCTGTTGTCCACACATTTATCAGGCTTGTATTTGAAAAAGGACTAACTTGCCTAACCCTTACTCTACCATATCTGCCTTCTTGTTATCCCTTTATCTATAAATGTCCCAATTTGTACCAATTGTTAAGAATCCTGATCCATTGCTGTCTGCCACATCCTAAATTACATTCATATTTGTGGACCGTTTAAAATGAAGCCCTAACTGAAGAGAAGATAATAACCTACTAATTTACCATTGCACTCACTCATAAAATTAAAATCAAGAAACAATGCAGCAGAAAGTCTTCTGTATTCCACCCATCTTTCTTCCTTGTCAAAGCCTGCAGCCTATGTTACCCAAAATGCAACACGAGTGAGTCAACAACCCTGTGATCCACATCACATACTTTTTATTTTTTACTATACTACATATCCTGCCGCTGTCCATATGTTGTTTTTCGTCACTGTATTTTATATAAATGATATGTTTTAAAGTAGTAACTAGATAAAGGTGGATCTGGTCCCTGTGATTACCAGTTGGAGAGTACTGAGGAGAGTGGTAGTTGGGACTGCTCCTCAGATCATCCTCCAGCACCTCCACTATAATCGCCAGCTCCTCCTGGCTCTTTGAGGGCAGTTTTTTCTGAAGGCAGAAGTGAGCCAAAGTATTCACAGTTATTTTTAAGAGCTCCTCAAAACTGACATGTCATTTCCAGTGTTCCTTTAAAACCTGCCTTCTACTGTACACTGTACATCTTACCCTTTTAGTTCGGCTTGCTGGGCGGGTTCTGACACGTTTTCCTTCTCCTTTGGAAGAAAAGGTCAGGTTTAAGTCACACAGCTCGTGAGCCACACCTCTCTTTATACCACCAAGAACATACATAGGGCATGCGCTATTGAGGAAAACACATCACTCATAATCTAAATGACTAATTGTCATAGCATACTGACCTTTGACTGTTTTGCCGTGGATCTCCTGCATTCACACAATCATGTGAAAAAAAAGAAAAGAAAAAAAAAGAAAGAAAGTTGCAATCATTATGAATTGTCTTCCATATAGCTACTTTTTTCGATTTTGCATACGAAAGGCACTGAGTGATTAGTTTGAACATCCTGTGGAGGTTTAAAGCTATAGTGCGTAACTTCTGTTGTCCCCAAGAGGAATTTTAAGTAATTACAACAACACTTTTGGCGCATCCACATGAGGTAAGCCTTTCGGTGATTGAGCATATATTTTATACCTTCGGCTGTACGTCCAGGTTTTTTCTTAGCAGTAGAATCAATAACATAAACATTTCTTGGGATTTTTCTAAACTCCTGCGCCAGTGTCGGGTAGCGACACCAGTTTGTAAATGCTGCCATACTGAGATATACAGAGAGAGTTTTGTGGAGCTGATAGTCTTAATCAACTTTGTGTCAACTCATTTGGCAATGGCTTAAATGCAAATCACATTCATATGAAAAAGTTACACACTATAGCATAAAGTCTACAGTTCAGCTTATATAGGCAGGTAAAAAAAATACACTATTACGTAACTGAAATCTGCTAATTCTTCCATATTAAGACCTAGAATGTTCAAATTATTCCCACAGTTTAGTGGATTACCAGTTATGGAGCAAAGCATTTATATCAAATAAGTACACAGAATATAAGACAAACAATATGTGGGTTTTCTCACAGTCCATAGACGTGCAGGTCAAGTTCACTGGTGAATTTAAATTTGCCCACAGGCGTAGGTTAAATTGTGATTATTGAAATAGCACTGTCATTGGGAAAAGTGCTATTATCTTAAATGGGTTGTAGGAAAAGTAGGATGAAAGAAAAACCTGGTTGTCTTAAAGTATACTAAGCTTTGTTGAAGTTATAACTGGACTGAAATTGTATTATTGATGTTCTTTCTTCATTTCGATATTACGATTATTTTTGTGTTTTGACATCTCGGAGAATATCTTTAGCAACACCGACCATTATTTTTTGTCACATAAAAAAAAAAAAAATCTAAAATAATTCTTCATACCGGATATTTCTCAGGTTCCCAGCCTTGGGTTCCGCGGATGTTCCTCAGGAGATCTCTTACTGGCATTTTGACCCGGACTCCAAGGTAGACCTTATCATCATCATAAATGGAACCTGGTGAGGAGACAATGGATCATCAACATTTATGTCATCAGCTGATGTTTAAAAAAAGAAAATAAATGTAATCTATACACAGTATATAATATAACATTAGATGGAGGGAAGCTGTTGTGCCCCATTGTATGTTGGAATAGGGTCGTAACATCAAGTAGTGTAAGTAATTCCATGATATGTAGCTGTAAGAAAATACTGTTATTACGTAATATGAAACCATGTATTTTTCTCACTGTAGTAGATTATTGAACATGCTCAAACTGGCCTGAAATATTGCTCCCAGTGGACTTGCTAAAGAGTAAACTCAACAGTGAAGCTGAACAATTAAAAGGTGGCGAATAAGCCACCTATTATGTCTATTATGTCTCTATTAGTTATAAAAATTGGTGAAAAGAAAATCAAATCAAATGCAAAAGCGTTCCCAGCACTGCAGAAATAAACATCAGTTGTGATGCTCTCTGTCTTTATAGTCAAATAGCCTACCAGAATTGCAGTAGTTAGTAACATATTTTGATCATGATAACTAAATAGGACTTTGGAAATAAGAATGTACAGTAGGAGTATTTATGGGCCCAATAAAAGCATTTGACACCATAGATCATGAAATAGATAGAGAGAATAGATAGATAAATATGGAATAAGAGGAGTAGCAATGTACACACATGGCAATGTATTTGTAAATAAACTAAAATATGAAGCAAATATCAAGATAGATATCCTAATAAATAATAAAGAGTCAATGAAAGCCATTTCATAGGAGTGATTAGAGACTACCAATTACAGTGAAACACATAGCCTATAGGCTTAGGCCTATAATACAAGTGGTAGGCATTGCATAGGCCGCCCATACACTAATATACATTAGATTACATATTGTCTGTATTTCTGGGGAAACAAGCACAGAACAACTAACTAATCCTATTTTTATATTGCAAAAGAGAGCAATAAGAAACAGAGCATAATATTATGAACCAACCAATAGCTTGCTTTCAGAGGAATTTGAAAGGAATCTGGTTAAGTTTCTGCACCGAAGGCCAGTCTTTCTTTTGGCCTGAAATAATGCAAAAATTTACTTTAAGAACTTTCAAAACTTTAACAGCCCCGCCATAACCTGCATTGGAGGTTATAGCCTTCAGACTAAGACTGCTCGAGAAAGAGCTGTTGAAACTTGCAGGTTGTTTTGTGTGTAGTATTTGGTAAAATAAGAGTTGTAAGTCTGCATAGTCTCACCAACACGTAACACGGGCCAACACGTGCCGAACAGCTTAAATTAAATGAACTTTGAGCTGTCCTACCTTTCTTACCGCCGCCCACATCTCGGTCAGTTAACCCAGGAACAGGTGTGTGTTGCTCGGCCCAGCCCGCTGCAGTTAACCCGGGCAGCGGAGAGAGAACCTCTCCGATGTCCGCCGTATCACCACTCTGCTTTGTGTTCTTTCGATTGAACAGTCCTCTCATATTGCCACGTTAACACAAGGACTGTATGGAAAATAATGTTGAAAGTGAACCGTTAAAGGCCAAAATGTGGTGTTAAGCCTTCTAATATCTGTCTAAAGTGGGAAAAATATACTGACCCAGTTCCTGTGGCTGGACTGACGTAGCTTGAGCCGAGCACGCTCTCACAGAGTACCACACCTGCCTGCTTTCAAACTGATGGTACCGTGCATTATATTCAGTAATAAGACGGTGGTGGTAGACAGACATGAGCGTGACCACGCCTTCTCCCCGAGGCAAGGTGTTCATTAGCCTATACGCACACACAGCCAGAGCTGGAATATAACAAAGATATCTGTCTACTCAAGAAGCCTACCGCACATAACAACAATTTAAATAATTGCCTCACTATTTCCATTTAAGCTATACCCTACTGTGTAGGCCTACTTCTAATTCACAACATTCTAAGGCACATTAGCAGTGGTGTAGTGGGGGGTATACGCAGGTATACGGCGTATACCCACTTATTTTTCAGGCGACATTGCGTATACCCACTTCTAACGGCCGCGACTGCGGTCCGCCTCCATTCGTTTCCACTCTTGTCAATGTGTGTGTAGCCTACTTGTTGCCACTCGTCCCGTTTTTCCCGAAATTGTTCTCTTTTTTTCACCAGCTGTCCCGGGAAAAGAAAAACCTCTCCCGGGACACAATTTGTCCCGTTTCTTGGGGAAAATGCCAGAACCTCATTTGAGTTCCTTCGTTCAGTAGTTAAGGCCGTTTCACACGGGCCGAGGCGTTTGTTTCGCCCACTAATGCATTCTCAATGGAGAGCCGAGCGGGCAGAGAGAAGGCGCAGCGTTTCGTCAGGCGGCACGACAAGCGTGCAGGGGCGGTCTTAACGATATCGGGGCCCGTTTCAAGACCCTGTGGGGGGCCCCCCACATTTTTTTTTATGAATAATGTTTGTGCATGCTCCCCGGAAAAATAAAAAAGATTGTGGAAACCAGTTTGTTCATAGACGGATTATGAGATTTAGAGTAAAATGCATCAATCTGATAGCCTGGCTCCGCCCGCCCGCCTACTTCCGGCCAAATTTTATTTTCCCTTCAGTAGTCAGTCTGGGTGTACAGCCCATTTCCCAGTTTTGCCGGAGATTCGACAGCCGGTCCAATCAGCGAACAGAGCGAGTGGCTGAGAGCGATGAAGTCGAAGTCGCGCTCCAGTTTCAGTTGCCAGAAGCCGGCTCATGACACACGTGACGACCAAAGGTTGTGCGATTGGTTGGCTAATCCAGAGTGGCACTGGGCAGATCCAATAGTTTTAAACTTTAACAGACACCCGCCTCCATGAGTGAACGTTTGCCAATTACAGCACTGCCAGACCTTCTGTACAAATGAAATGAAGTAATGAAGTCTGGTAGCACCAGGCTATCAATCTGATGCACTTTCAGAGGAAAATTTAGATTTAAATCAAATCTTGAGCTGCAGCAGGAACATTATTTTTCTTAAACAGGCAGCACTCTTTACTCTGCAACTGTAAAAACATTTCAGTAGATTGGTCTGCAGACCCATGTTATAAGATGGAGGGGCCCATTGCAACAGATACAGGGTGGAAAGCTACTTTTTATGAACAGTATATAATTTACACGTATAAAGCTTATTCCTGTACGTGTGTGGGGCCCTTATGAAGCCCATAAGACATAACTAATAATGCTTTTGTTTTGCACTTGCTTTTCTATTTTTCACCTGCTAGGGGCCATGATGATTTATTTCCTATTCCTTTTTGGACCCTAGGCTGTTATTGACATGAGTGACTGAGCTCTTTGACAATGCGACATTTAAAGTTACTATCAGTATCTCTGGCTTAGGGCCCCCCTGAGCCCTTGGGCCCTCGGCCTGGTTGCATGCAGTTTTCTTCTCAAAGTGTACCAGATTGATGAATTTTACTTTAAAAGGTTGCATTTTTTTCTTCCGGGGGACCATTCCCCCGGACCCCCCTAGAAGGTCCAGGGTCCCCACCTCAGTCTCCCTATTTAGCCTACTGTGCAAACAGTGATGGTCCAGCAGACCGTAGCGGCAGTCAGCTGTCAGGACAGTGAATGCCCCCCCCCCCCCACTCGCATTAATGGCTGTAAATGGAGCGGACACGGAGGCTAAACATATAGCCGTTCTGCCAGCTACGCTTTCTATATCTTATATTCATGCATTTGGCCTGTGTTGGACCACTACTCGCGAGGGGCTGTATGAGGCAGCGCAATTATGGGAAATATAGGACCGGCAAAAGCGGATGTGCGCAGTACAACTTAGAGTATACCCACTTCTCCAGGCACCACTACACCACTGCACATTAGGCTATATCATGGAGGGCAATAGGCCTACTCAGGGCCGGCCCTGTCAACATCTCAGGGCCAGGGCCCTAGCAGGATCATTTTGGGGCACATGTGGGTATTCCATCAAGCAGGATTGAGCAAAAGCCTAGGACCACCTTTGGCCTTAATTATTTTGTCTCATGCATTCAGAGATTGTATTCTGCACACTTTGGTTGTAATGAGTGGGTTATTTTAGTTACTGTTGCCTTTCTATCATCTCAAACCAGTCTGCCCATTCTCCTCTGACCTCTGACATCAACAAGGCATTTTCCACACGCTCCACACTATTTATAGACCACAGGGCCCAGACAGCTTCCTCATGCTGACCTCCTGACGCTGAAAATGTCTCCTCAGGCTGTCAGACAGGTGTCTGTGAACACCTGAGAAGATAGTGACTTCTTTACAGCACTAAATCAACCATTCAATATATATATATATAGTAAGTAACTTGTTAAACAAAATTGCTGCACAAATGTGTCTTGTAGAGGGGGTAAACAAAATAAAAACATGCTGGGGTAGAGTACCTTAACTTAACATAACCAGAGAGTGCTCTTCACAATGTAAATTAGCTGTCGGGAAGAAATAAAAAACTAATCTGTGTGCAGGCTTTCATGAGACATCACCGAGTATGCAAATTACATCCAAGTGAGCTGATAGTTTGCCAAAGCAAAAATAGTTTGGCAAATTACAGCAAGCCCCAAAATGAGTCGTAGCATCAGTCTTTACCACCACCACTGTGTTTGGTCAAGTTCAATTGCAGTATAATGGTATTTAAACAACTGGGACAGTGCACCACCATACACATGGCCAATATTCTTGAGGAGCTCACTGGACTTGAGCTGAATCTGAATAATACTTAAAGGTGAAGTAAGCGATTTATTTTATTGTTAATATAAGTGAGATCACTCTTTATTCATACAGTGATCACTTATATAGTGTGCGCGTTTCATAAAGCCGATCTCTCAGTTACCCGCTCTGCATGTAATCGGCAACTGCTAACTGCAGTCACTGACAGGAAGATAGCTAAACAGGCCATTCCGCTTACTGAACCTTTAAGGAGAACAGTATAAGTCGTTTTGTCGTAAAATTGGATGCATCCCAAAAGCTAGTCCACACCTTCTAGTTTCCTCGCCAACCTTGCAACCACTACTGGTCAAGACCTGGTAAAAAGAGACAGAGGCCACCTGTGATGGTCGGTCTACTTCACTATTGATTGTTCAAAATTATGATATGTCGGAAAATAGCTCTGATTGGAATGTCAAACTTTTATGGTTGAGAATCTCAACCATAAAAGTTTGACATTTTTACGTCGAGAGAGCGTGTGAGGAGCAGTGGCGTGCACAGACATTTTGGGAGGCAGGTGCTCAGTGTAAAAAAAAGGGCATAATATATTCTATCGATGAATGAGCAAATCATTTTAAGGGTACTTGTACAAAATCCCCCCCTGGCCTAATGACTTTTAATACCCGGCCACACATAGAGTGTTTCTCAAAGAGATTTGGGAGACTGTGTTTGGGATCCTGGACCTTCTAGGAGGGTCCGGGGGAGCAACCCGGAAGAAAAATGTTACAATTTTAAAGTAAAATTCATCAATCTGGTGCACCTTGAGAAGAAAGCTAAGGCTAAATCACCTGTGTCAATGTGGGCTATTTCGTACTATTTTCTGGAATAATTTGGAGACACATAATTACCAAAAAGCAGAAAGAAAAAATGTACATGTTTGAAAAAAAAACAGTCAGCTTCGAATTTTTTTAAATAATCCCTTATCCCTAATTCCCTCTTTGAAGTCTTCGTTAGGCCCCTGATCTCCGTACTAATAATATCCTACTAAGGTAAATACAAGATTATTGCAAGTGTTGTAACATAGAAATAATTTATGGTTGGGACAAAATAATATAATTAGCTTATATAGCTTCATGACTGATTTAGTACCACCAATCCACTTCGCGTAGTTAAAATAAAATGTGTGGACAGCTTTTAAGATATTTCAATAACATTTGAGGAACAGTTCAACATTAAAATCTGAGCTTTAAAAGGCCCTGAACAGTTAACATGACTCTGGTCTTGGCTCTGACCTTTCATCTTCATCATCATCCTCCTTGCTGCTGGTGGATGCTTTCATCCAGGAGAGCAGAGAGCAGCTCCCCTGGGCTGCCTGCTGTAGCTCCCTTTCTTTTTCCTTTTTTAACCTCTCCTTTCTAGGCATTATACTGCAATTTGTAAATAAAAAGAGGCCAACCAACCATATGAATAAGACTGCTTGGTTACATTACAACAAAGCACAAGCTATTGTTTCTGCAAATAAATTACTGCAAGTGAAGTGTTAATTATATAGCCTAAAGTAAACCTTAACAACACTAAATATTCAGCATACTGATAGATTCACATGCTGTACCAATGACAAACTCCGCCGACATTAGTTGTGCTCATCACGTCATATCTATTATTGTTTTGGGCTAGCTTGTAAAGCAGGACAGTCAGCTAATTTATGCTCAGCTGTGTGGCGCTGCATGATAGAGGCTACTTTAAAACAGAGACAAATAAATGCAAGTTATAGCTTGGCAACTGAGGCTTAGGGGGCAAACAATACACTCTTGACTCCATTCATGTATGTGTTACCTCGCTGGTGGGGCAGGGCAGGCCGGGGAGTAGGTGTGTCTGCTGCGGCAACGCGCCTCTGTTTGTGTCCACTCTGCGCGTTCACGTTGACAAAGGAAGTGTGTGCGGAGGAGGAGGGGGGGGGGCATATTTATGGGGCATTATTGTCAAACGTTTTTAATCGTTGAGCATTTATAGATGATAATGTCGGCATGGGCCACATACACTGTAAAAAAAAAAAAAAAAATCAGATTTTTTTTTTCTTTTCTTTTTTTCAAAAGGGCACTTGATTGGGCCAGGGGAAAAGGGCAGGTGCTTCAGCACCACTTCAGGTCTACCTGTGCACGCCACTGGTGAGGAGTAAAATATTTGAGAAATCCAACCTGCCTAGTGGGGCCTCTTAAGGTATATTGAGTACTGCAAAGGAGCCACATCTGACAGTATGGCTGGGAGGCACTGAGTTATTCTAACAGCATAACTGCTAACCCTAAGCTCTCTTAAATCATTGCTCACCTCAGAGAAGTCATATTATCAAAGCCATATACAGTCTTGCTGCATTGTGGAAGAAGCGTTGCATAACTTCTACATTGAACAAGAAATGTCTCAACAATGCCCAAACCTGGGTCTTTCAGCACTTAAAAAAATATTACATTAAAATGGAATCAGTTGGCCCTTGGTTCTCTTAAATGGGTTATTTTACAGCACAAAGGCTAGCCTGAATCTCCAAAAAGCGTAAGGAGAGCTTGTTTATTGCATTCAGCAACCTAATGGATCTGAAAACAATGCTAATGATAGCATGACAGAACAATATGGTCCCTAAAACTAACACAATGTGTTCAAAGACACTGAACAGCTATGTACAGCAGCAGTGAAATGCAGTGTTGGTTGATACTGTAACTATCAGGGTTAGCCTACATACTGTATGGCAGCATTTCACATACTGTACATGCAATATATTCCTTTAAATCCACAAATCCAGATTTCCTTTGCACCAGCTTTTGACAATTTGGAACTCAACTTTGGACTAAGAACAATGCAAGAACCTGCCATCATTTTGAAGCTTTTCACTGGAAACCAAGTTGGCCTTCACATTAAGGGCACCAGTAAAATGCCAATGCCTAGTTATGGACTAAATTGCAATTTCAATGGACAATCTTCATTCAAAATTCCATTTGGCCTAGGACTAGGCTTAATCCATGTATGTGAAACTGGCCCTAAATGTTTTTTTTAGTTGCTAAATGCTGTAAGCTAGCTAGCTAATACTCAAAATGGTATTGAAAGAGTCTCTGAGTCTTTTTTCAGTATCACTCACTCACTCACTCACTCACACTCTCTCTCTCTCTCCCTCTCTCTCTCTCTCTCTCTCTCTCACACACAGACACACACACACACACACACACACACACATACACACACACCCACACACACACAATTCCTCTAGGCATTTCGATTTATGAGAACTTTTAAATGTCAAAAGACTAATCCTTTAAGTACATTAAGACAATAGATTGGTTTCTTCTATAGAAACACAACCTGTTTCCCTCTGCATTGTATAAACACACCCTATTGAGGAAACCTTTCTGTCAGTATTGGACTATGGTGACATGTTATATGCGTGCCTCAGCTGCAAATCTGAAGTCCTTGGATGCCATCACTCTGCACTCAGATTCATTGATAGTTATGATACTCATCGATGTGCTTAGCTTTACACTAAGGTTGGCTGAATGTAAATGTTTAATTTCATCCGATTACCCTGCCAACTGTTCTTGTTTGAATGGATTCATTTCTTATTACTGACTGGGGACATTTAGTTACTTTATTTTCATTGCTGTTTTATCTATGCTTTTATATAAGTATCTTGATGTCTGTATTCTTCAAACTATTTTGCCACTCTGCTTTATTGTAAACGAGGTTCCTAAATCATCATAACCTTTGTAAAATAAAGGTTGTGATTGAATGAATGACTGTGAGGCCCTTTCAACATACATATGGGCCAGTGGACGTGCATGTATTAATTTTAGATGGACTTGAATATGTCTGTCAAATCTGCAGAAAGTGAGATGATATTGTAACAATTGGCTGTTACTCAGTGACAAAGTTGAATTATATATCCATTTGATAACCATTTCACACTTTACATAGTGTAGCTAAATTGCTCTGTACCTCTTTCAATCTGCATTATTTGGATATCCTTTCCGTCCAATAAAATGGATGATTAACAATAATCTAGACTTTTAGTTAGATTTGATCATTCATAGGTTTTAATCAGTGGCTCTGTAGTCTGGCACCAGAGAACAGGCTCTGCAAGTGTGTTCAATGCAAGGCTAAAAACAAGCAAAAAATAAGTATGTTTGTGTAAGTTATGTCTCGTCTGACTGTAACACCATATTATTTACAAAAATAAATATATATATGTATTGTTAAAAAAAAAAGTAAGTGAAAAGATTGCATACAGAGATAGATAGTTTGTGTGATGAATAGCGTTGACAAAAGCCCAGCAATTATCATGACTTACATACTCAGCATTCTGCCTTTACGGTAGGCCTATACATCTAAATAGCATGATTATGAGTGACAGAGATGACTGTGTTGAGGGGTGAAGGCTTATTAAGCTGACATGGACTCTTTGAACTTGAAATGCTAGACATGTCTTGTTTTTGGAGGCAATTTTGTTCAAACAAAAGCACTGTTGGTGAAGGACTGGCTGTTCTTTTTATGGCCTCTTCTCACGGTTGTTTTCACACGACATGTTTTCAGAGAAAGAGTTCAGTAGGATTCCACAGGGCTGTCAAGAGGAAATGATCATTGGTGGAAAGAAATACTATGATCTTTTAATAAAGTTGTGCGAAAAGATTATGAGCAGCAAATGAAAGTACTTTATTTAAAGTGAGACACTGTGAAAAGGGTAAACAAGTGTTACAAATCTAGATTTGTCATATGAAATAAATCCTTCTGCCTCTGAATAATGCTTAAAATAAATGATTTTTGGTTCATAGTATTAAAAAATAAATAGTTAAAATTTTTTTTGCTTCACACATTTTTCCTCTTGTCTTTGCTTTTTGTGAAATATTGCACGCTGATCTTGAACTCAAACCAGGCCAGCATGTATTTCTTACTATAACAAATCAACAGTAACGTATTTTATGTAACAAGGGCAAAGCAACTCATTATGTGATAGGGAGCACAGAGCCTTCACCAAATGCACAACAGGATTTATGTTTACTCTGGTGCCCCCTAGAGTGCAATGAGTGGAGGTATGAAGTAGCATTAATTGTTAAAGGTGAAGTAAGCGGTTTATTTATGTTAATATAAGTGTTAAATTGCCATTTATTCATACAGTGATCACTTACATAATGTGCGCGTTTCATAAAGCCGATCTCTCGGTCAGCTGCTCTGCATGTAATCGGCTAATAAACTTATTGGAGGATCCCGAAATTGTAATCCAATCAAAAGAGAGAACGCTACAAACCGACACCCGTCTCACTCATGGTCTCACTGCCGGTGCACGCCAGAGCAACAGATGGGTGAATGTGTACGCGCCTACAATGGCGGAGCAGGTAAAAATCCTTTCCAATGTCTGTTTTGATGGTTTTTATCATGCTTTATCACACATATGGATCTGAGATGATGCTAGATAACTCGCTGCTTGAAGACCGCAGTGCATTAATGTGGTGACGTAGGGACGAGCGAGGGGACTGCTAACTGCAGTAACTGACAGGAAGTTAGCTAAAATAACTATTCCGCTTACAGCACCTTTAAGTGCATTCCCCCTTAATACTTTTAAATGTTGTCAGAAATGGTCTTTTCGTGAAATGACAAGTTGAAGGCAGAGTCAGTGATTCTGGAGAACGCTTGTTGTCAAAATCAGTTATTGTCAAAATCAGTGAATATCTCCTCAGCCTAGAGCCTAGGCTCTGTAAACTGGTATGTTGCTATTGCTACAGTGGGCCCCTTTGTTTACATACCCTTTGTTTACATACCAATTATTTTAATTCAAGCTCTGAATGGTCTCTATCCATCCCATATGTTTAAGCTTGATTGCAGCCTTATAATAATAATACTAATAATACTAATGATACTAATAATACTAATACTACTACTACTACTACTACTACTACTACTACTACTAATAATAATAATAATAATAATAATAATAATAATAATAATAATAATAATAATAATAATATATTTTTCTTTATTTTCCTCATGCTCTTCATATAAACACACACTGAGGTTTTGCCTGGATATAAAATGTACTGGGCTATATAAATAAAGCTCTTCATGAGGCCTTTCACACTTTGCCAAGAAGAGAGCACTGCCCATGATACTTTATAAAGCCGCCTGCACTGGATCCAATGTAGCTGAACTGGAGGATAGATGAAGAAAACTGGCACTAAATGAAAAATGAAAAATAAAACAAAACAAAAAAGTTTCATCATGCTCTCAACCTGAACCAGTTTTTTGTCCATCACCAAACTGCTTTCTGTTGGACTCCACAACACCTTTATGGCTACCTTGTCAGGAAAGGAAATCAGTCAAAATATTTGGGGTGTTTGCTTTTGAGAAATGGTCGGCAACAGGTCATAATTAAAAAGTGTACAACATTGGCGGTTAAAAATAGCAAAATAAACAGCAATTGAAATTGAGTTTTTGACTCTCTTCTAAAAGAACTATTTCATGAAGAGACCCAGCAGGGATGCAGCAACCATAGCCACACTTAAGTCATTCCACACCGTGACACATGAATTCAGGCAAAGTCTAAAATGTTTGTTTCGCTACAGGCTCGCTGTCAACTGTCCTGCCCTGTCAAGTATGACACTGTGACTGATCATGTGAGTCCCCCCAACCATGGCTGCTACCACCAAACTTTCAGCCTGTCTTGCATCATCTTCTTATCAAACTCCATTTTAAGTGATTGGTTGCTGTTGGTTTTCGAGCAAAAAGCAAACGCTTTGTGTCCAGCTCTCTGGTGCTATCTAGTGGTGTAGAGTGGTATCCCATTTCACTACTATTATTACTTTTATTTTTTATTTCCATTTAGAGTATTCTATGTCATCTACATTTAGTATAACTTTATTTTTTGCATTCTTCCTTATATCTATATGGTGCACCTTATTTCTACACTTTGTATCCGCACTGTGTCTGTGCACGACATGTGTGTTTATTTGTGTCTCAGGTGGCTCTCTTCCCTTTTTCTATCATACATTTTCTTCTTCTATATTGCATTGTTGAAAGGAGCCTGGGACTTAAGAATTCCATTCCATATCCTGTGCATATGCCAAAGAAAAAATCTTGAATCTAGTAGGATGGCCTAGAGGTAGTTCAAGTTCAAGTTCAAAGTTTTATTTGTCACATGATTGCCAGGGGTGTAAAGTAGCGAATTACATTTACTCGCTGTAATTGAGTAGTTTTTTCGTGTACTTTTTAAAGTGATTTTTAAAATCTATACTTTTACTTTTACTTTGAGTATCTTTATTTTGAAGTATTGTACTTCGCTACATTTTATATCACTTGCGTTACTGAGTAAAAAAATAGATAGGGAAAGCAGATAAAAAATATTGCGGGAGGCTTTTATTTTTACGGCACAACACCGGAAACTAACACAGTGAATGATCGACAGGAGGAGAGAACACAATGTAACTAAATGATAACAACAAACATTGCTTCCCTTTATCATTAAAACAATTTAATCCTAGTTAAACTATCATTGCACCGCACGTGAAGGCTTTTAAATGCAGCAAACCTTTCATCCAGCCGTGCGATCGGCCCCTCCCTCACCTGATAAGCTAGTTTAGCTTTCAGTTTAACAGTGCAGAGTAGGATGGAGACGTTTCGTGTTGCCGGGAGCTTTGAAACACTTCCAGAAGACAGCAGAAAGTCAGCCTTTGGTCGAGAAGAAAGGTAAAACTAATAAACTAAAATAGTGTGCAAGATACGTTACGCGCGGACACGCGAGTCAGATGACATGCGCGACCATGAGAGAGAGAGAAAAAAAGGCATATGCGACCCAGCTGCACCTCAAAACATCACGACCAATTAGTTTACTCACTTTAAGTCAAATCCAAGTGGTCTATGACCAAGCATTAAAGGAATAAAAAACACTGGAAGTTTAAAGCTCCTTGACTCTTGCCACCACAACAGTCATCAATTAAGAACACTGTAGCCTACAATGCAACTTGCTTATCCAGCCAGCTCCATGAGATACAAATAAAATATGCCCTCACATTCCTGCTAGCAAAAGACATGCCCTATCAACAACATTTGCAACGGTTTATTTTGATTTTGACACTTATTTTATTTAATTATTAAAAATATGTTTTACTTAGGCTATTTGCATTTTCCTTGTTTTCAGTTCAATTAGGATATGTTTAAAGTCAAAAGTCATGGTTTCAAATGTTAAATAAGTGCATGTTGCAGTTCTTAAATCAATTAATAATTGTCTATAATAATTGTGATTACACAATGTCAATCAAAATAATCAAGATTATGATTCTTGTCAAAATCGAGCAGCCTAACCTTGCAATTTCCATGGTTTAGATCAATTATACACAATTACATTGTTAGAACTGCAGCTGCAGTCTGTTTAGGTCTGTAGACCGGTTAAATTCCCACATTAACAGACTATTTGCTCCATGTTTGCTTATCTAAAGTATAATGACACAGTATACATCCATACATGTGTGGTGACATGATTTGTTTAATTTGTGCACTTTAATTTGTAAAAGTGTTGCATTAATTAAACAAAACTAGTTTGAGATGTATATCCCCTTGTCTATATATAGCCTATGCCCTACACTGAAGAGACCCCTGCCCCCTCCCGCTGTTAAAAAGTAACTAGTAACTTGTACTTTAAGTACATTTTAAATCAGCTGCTTTTTCACTTTTACTTCAGTTGTTTTTTTTAGGCCAGTACTTTTACTTTTTCTTAGGTAAAATTTCATCCAAGTAATCATACTTTTACTTGAGTAGAATATTTTTGTACTCTTTCCACTTCTGATGATTGCAAAAATAGCATTTTACATACAGTGAAATTACAGTGAAACTACGTCGCTGGTTCGATCCCCGGGACACCGGACAGAAGGATGTCATTTGTAACACTGGAGCTGTTGGTATTGCATATACGGTGCACACTACCATCTGTCCTTGAGCAAGACACCTAACCCCAAAACTGCTCCAGGGGTGTGGCCACGCTGCAGACCTTTGTCTAAATCCCTGTGCGATGATCCCCTATATGTAGAACTGCATGTGTGTATTTAGAAATGTAGGAGGAGTGATCTAAATGTAATTCTGATTGCCATGTGAGTGACTCACCTTGTATGTGTGTGTAATTGACAAAATAAAGATTTACTAACTAGTGTTCCATTATATTTTTACAAGGTCTTTCTTTGCAGGATCTGTGGTTATGCGGACCTACCACCAGATGGCAGTAGTGCATAAGAATGAAACACCTCCTTTACAGGATGGGCAGGCCCCTCTCTGAGAGTTTTTTTCCTGAGCACTGTATCTTGGATGCGTTGTTGAGGGTTTGTGCAACTCATGTCGATATGTTTCTTCCTTATTCTAATCCCTATTTTAACTTTGTTTTAATTGCTCTGTTGCTATTTTTTACTTTGCAGGGAAACAAAGGTCTTCTCTTTCTCTTGGTGCACATAGATAGAAACAGTTAAATAGGCTCATTATTAAATGGTGGGTTTGCCCACATGCAAACTTCCCCGGCCACACAATGATACACAAGTTATGACTGATAGTAGTCAAATAAAATGTGACAATATGACTCGATTGATAACAAAGGGAGTATTTTGTGCACCATTGTGCCTTAAATTAATAATATCAATAGGAGGACACAGTGTGTATGTGTATGTGCATTTGCTTTGTGTGTGTGTTCACGTGTGTGTGTGTGTGTGTGTGTGTGTGTGTCTGTATGTGTCTGTGTGACAGTAGAAACTGTACAAGCCCTCACTTGCGTAAAGGGAAAGGTAGTTTTTTTTCATCAAATGAGTTTCTGTGTAATGTGTATAGCCTTCAGTGCTAAAAGAAATAAATACTTTCAGCGCTTCTGTGTCACAATCGCTCGTAAAAGTGCCTTCTTTTCATCTGGCTGAGCAGAACCCACACAGTGCTATCTGCTTGTTGTTACTGGAATTATCCCTAATGGGATCGTGGTGACTGTTATAACAAAACATAACATTCTTTAGTTACAATACTGTATGCATGAGGTGTTACACAACATTTATTCTTCAAATATTTAACCCGGAAACATTCACTTAAATAAATAAAAAAATACCACAAAGGCATGGAGTAAAGTCCAAAGTTCAAGTGCGTGCGGATAGAACTTAGCCAGCTCATCTCATGTGTTTATGGTGTTGAATTCGTAACATTATTATGAATGGAGTATGCCAAACACAGTCAAAATCAAAGCGCGACACGGGCAAAACTCCTCACTCCCACTAAAACCACCCACCACTGAAGTGTGACTCACTCACGCAGAAATACTCTGCACAATTTTGTGCAAAACAAAAGTTACGACTAGAAAGATAAACATTTTTAAACCATTACGCAGTCTTTTACTTTTTTTGTTTAAATTCAGAGCACTTCTGCTGCCGCCTACTCTCCTGACCTGATCTCACCTGATCAATGCTTTTCACTTGGGAGCAATGAGAGCTAAAAGTTACTTTTCCACACGTTTTAACTTGTTAAATTCAGTATTAAGATAGTGGGACAAGCCTGTGCAGTGTGAGGACAAGCCATGCCCTCCATTCATGTGACTGTCTGCTTGGCCAGGGCAGTTTCTAAGGAAAAGCTGATGTTTAACCAAGATAAACTGAAAAAGCACCTGGCACCAGTTACCCATGCTACTGCTGCGTAGAAACCAAAAAGGGAAGTTCCATTACTTCCTGAATATGACTGATGAAATTTTGATGAATGTCTTGATGGCTTCAAGAAATTTTGACATTTTTCTTCATATCAAATGTTATAGGCCCTATGTATGATTCTTAGTATTTTTTCAGTGGGGCGTTTTTATGCATCTGTGCCTTTAACCTAAACTGCAGGATAGCTTGCCTCCCTTTGCATGATGGGAGTTCAGCAGTATTCACAGAACTGATCCTACTGCAGAACTAATCAGATGCAGTGTCAGGGCCAATATTAAGATATTTTACTTACAGTAAGTAAGTGTAGCAACCCTAAAGAGCAATACTTTGTACAAGTATGTCAGCATTATCAGTCAAAAGTATTTTAAATGGCTACTGAGGGTCCTTTTTCAAACTGTAGAAGGTCAAGGTTGAGCAGATTTGGTCAATTTCATATATTGTTGCGTAGTTTAATCTATGACAGTACTCTATATTTTATTAGATATCATCTTTTATTTTTTAAAGGATGATCTTATAAATAGCAACTTGTGCAAGAGGGAATTTTTTATTGCTTTTTTATCTTTTACTGTTATTTGACCTATTGATTGATTGTGTGTGTGTGATACATTTTTAACTTATACTATATTTGACACCAAACTGCCAAAGGGACTAAAGATGTGGATGTGCCACAGGCTCTAATCTGGCATGTTTACACCATTGTTCATTGATATAATGCACTTGCCCTGTTTTAAATCAACAGATCTGAAACTTTGGCTGTAAAATGTGCAACATTTCCCACTACAATGTTGTGAAGTTAAAAGTAAGGTTAACAGGAGAGACTGAAGTAAAGTTCAGGGGCCTCATTTATAAAGCTTTGCGTGGGATTCACGTGGAAGCTAGCGTACGGAAGAAATGTAGGATGTACGAGCGAACAAAAAAATTCTGATTTATAAAACAGTGCGCACTCACGTCCTACGCCTGTTTCCCTTTATAAATCACAATCAACTCTAAATGTGGCGCAGCCTTTGCGGGCTTCACGTAACGCCCATATTTACCCATACATAGTCATTGACACGCCCGAATTAATATAATTTACTGAGTGCATGAAGGCGGCCGGTAGTGGCAATCGCCGACTGAAAGGGAAATGCAAAAATAGACTCCACACGGTGTGGATCACTGCGGTCACGCCGAAGTACCCGTTGGAGAAGTGGCGACCAGGGAACATTTAGTTTGGTGGCACAGTGTGAGGGTAAAGGCGTCAGAGTGCAGCCTGTGGCGATCTCTGTGAACGCTGTGGTCGAAATAAAAAGAAGCGATCCGACATAAAAGTGGACGCAAAAAAGTGCATATCTTCACACAGCAGTGTTTGTGCCACGAGCGGGGGACACTGAGACCCCCCCATGAGATACTATTCGGAGAATTCATCCCGGTGCAGTGACGGGCGGCGGAGGGTTAGCCTAATAATAAACTTCACAGTCCCTTTCAAAACACAGAACGACGTGCTTAAACACAAAGAAAAACACATAGATAAAACGGCCTAAAAACCGCGAAAAATTAGCACAGTAGGCTATGTGATGTACAGTAGGCTTATGATTAGTGTATGAAACTGTGGTGAATTTACCTTTTAAAAAGGTAAATTTACCTTTTAAAAAGGTAAATTTACCTTTCAAAAAAGGTAAGTTTACCTTTCAAAAAAGGTAAGTTTACCTTTTAACTACCCTTTTTAAAAGGTAAACTAACCTTTTTAAAAGGTAAACTTACCTTTTAAAAAGGGTAACTACTCTTTTTTTGTGTACCTTATTGTAAAGTGTTACCAACGTTTTTTTTCATATCTCCGTTTGTAGGCTATTTAAGATCCTAATTCGTTTTGTTTTTTGTTGGTATCACTCCATGGAAAAATCCGTGGAGGCATTTTTTTATTAGTTGTAAGAATGTCTTCATCCGTTTTGCAAAGGAACTCCCTATATGATAGACCTACATGGCTTATAATAGGCCTATATCTGGATTCATTTTACACAAACACATTCGTTCTCGCACTTCATACGTTTCTCCTTTCTCCACTTTCTGTGCGTACGCATGGGTCAGAGTTTGCGTGGAGGACCGCACATCTTCCCGTCAAGTTTGCTTTTTATAAATCCCAATGTTTGCGTAGAAATTGGCGTGCGCCCTCTTCTGGGAGTACGCCACGTTTATAAATGAGGCCCCTGGTACCTCAAAACTCAACTTGCCCACGACATGCAGAAGGTCTTATACAGGTATGTCCACCATGACCTTGGCCTGGTAAGCCCATGGATAGAGGGATTGATGTTTGCTCAATGATTATACAGACATGAAGTCATCTGTGTTTATTTGATATGCTGCTCTTTGTCATATACTGCATATTAACTTACAACAAGAAAAACAAAAAACACACCATCCATGAATGATTCAATCTCCTTCACTCAGAAAGTAGTGATGAGATTTACGTAATAATAACACAAGCCATTTCATTGTGTGTACAAGGTAAATATTAACCTGAACATTCAACTGAAGGGACTTTCCAGAATTGTTCAATTTCTTTCTTTGGACTGATACATTCATTGTTGTTGAATGGGTGGACTGTATAAGGCTATTGGGTTAGAGCAGAGTGTCTTCCTGGGGTGTCGGTAAGAACACACAGTAGAGTATAGGATGCAGTCATGGGCTTTAATAGCATACTTTGGTGGTTTACAACACAGCACAGCAATGCACAGGATGATTAACTTAGGCTTTGGGGTTATGTCTGCATAAGTGACAGAGTGTGTGGTCTGAAAAGGAAATAGACAAGAAACCACATTTGCATTAATATCAACTAATATAGGCTACAGCAGTGCTTCTCAATTATTTTCTGTCATGCCCCCCTAGGGGACAGAAATTTTTTCGCGCCCCCCCCCTAAATTGAAATACTATTGAGAACCTGCCAATATGTATTTATTTATCTGTACAAAACCACTGTATGAGTTTCTGGCACGAGCATTCTGCATACAATCACCTTATTATCAAATTAGATAACAAAAATTAGCTGAGATAACTTCTGCAGCAAAAACATTCAAAGTTAAGCTTATTAGCTCAATTTGTAACATTTAAACAAGACTGCTCAGTCTGTGTGAATCTCAGGACAGAGAAACAAGAGCAAATGATTCACTGAGGTTTGCATTTCATTCAAAACATTTTTAAACTGTAAACATAGTTAAGGTGGTGTTTTTTTTATTATTATAGGCCAATAGGCCTTCTGTCATGCGATAACCAATAATTCATTAACGTTATTATTAGTCTACTTGCTTGATTTCTTTTTAAATAACCTACAGAGACACTTGGAGACACATGTGGACATTTATTTACTGCAAATCGCGGCCTTTCACGCGGATATGACCATACACAAGCACACATAGCGCTTGCTAGCACTTTAAAAAAAATAAAAATAAATTGTCAATCAAGGCAGCCCGCGCCCCCCATGACAACTCACGGCGCCCCCCCCCCCCAAGGGGGCGCGTCCCACCATTTGAGAAGCACTGGGCAACAGTATGTTCACAATATACAACTGATAAAGGAAATAACAGTATTGCCTGTGCATTACTACAGGTAGGCTAAACAAATATACTCTTTCACTAACACAGTGTTACAATGGTGAAACACAAACCAGTGTTAAGTGGTCAAAGGCGGGAAACATATAGAACAAAGGGCTTAATGGCTCATTAACGTGACCGTTACACTATTAACGACCCGCGAATCCACACACACAAAAGATCGCCGAAATTGCACTATATGTAGCGAAATAACATAAATATCAGGGGCTTACATATAATAGTGTGACACCAGACTAGTAACTTCAACTAAGGGTGCATAAATTAGGATAATGAAGTGGGCAAAATCGCCGTTTTCTACATAACAATTAGCTTAACACAGGCCGTGACAAACAGGTAATAAACTCAGGGGCACTTTACACGACAACACGAAACGGTGCAAACGCGGAAAAATTCCCGCGTTTGCACTATATCATTTACAGGAAAACAGCAAACGCAGGCATGAAACCGCAGGTTTTTGAGATCACCTCCCAGGGAGGATTTTTTGGAAAACTTAACGGTTTTGGTTTCCTGTAAACACCGAAACCATTTCCCCTGATAACGCTGACGTCACGGCTCCACCCTCACACATGCGTATTCTATAACTTGCTGTCAAAATATCCACAACACAAACGAGTTATAAAGTTAGAAGACAACATGAACGGTGTCTCCACGGCACCATCACTGTGATCAGCGGAGACGTGCAGGTCTAAAATATAGCCTAACACTCGCCAATTTAGTCTAAGCGATTAGTAAGTTATTGAGACCGCCGGCCACTTTGTCTGGGGAAAGATTTGTGCTCTGCCGGTTTTTCTAGCCAAATAAACGTGTGTAGCTTCTATGCCAGGGCAGGGACACGGCTCTCTCTACATTAAAAAACACTATCCATAGTTCAGCGCGCAGCGGTTAAGTTACTGTTCAACAAAAGGAGCATTAAGGCTACGGCTTCACAGTAAAAGCATTTCACTGGCTAAACATTAATAGCATTTCACTGGACACACGTGAGTTGACTTTTATTTTGAAGTACGCCTAACAGGAAGGTATCCGCTCACGAAGCCCCTTCACTATCAGCAAGTCTTCTGTTTTTACGAGTATAATGCGGTGAAATAAGAGGACAGAAAGCTTGTCTTTTACAATATTTGTAACCCCAACCTTACACCAACCGCTTTATGAACGTTAGTGGCATTAATTTTCGGTTACAGTAAGGTTTTATGCATCAAATTGTACCGGAAGAGCTATCTACTAGGCTGTGTCACCGCTGACTATTGGCTTGGCATGGCTGCTGCACTGCTACTACAGCGATTTCGACCCGTTTCCTCTGAAAACATGTGCACGGGTGAAGATGTCAGATAAATTTTGTCTGAACGGGGTTTTTTTTTAAACCAAAAACTGGAAAACTGTCACGTTTTCACAGTGTAAAGTGCCCCTCACTTTAAACACTCATAAAGCTTAAGAAATATACAAGTCACGGTAGGCTTAACTTAAAGCATGTTATGTGCCGTTCACAATGGACAAACTCACGTTTTGGTCAATAACGCACACAAACAGACATACTCCTCCGATGAACTCTGCCCCTCTGTGCGCATGGAATGTCCAAAAGTAATATGAGCGCGGGCACGGCGAGTGCGGGTGCATGAGGGAAGCGGCCTTTCCAACAATTGCACTGCATTTAAAGTGCCACAAACACTGGCTGTTTTCCATCTTAACTTATTATGGAGTCATGTGATGTGAACTTATGAACTTGCACCTTTTAGGCGTTAAGAGTGTGACAGCAGACTGCTAAACACTAGTTGCTGAATATTCTTTCGTCACCTCTCCACTGTTTGAACACTTATTCTATGGGGGCAGCTGTGCAAGCACTTTGCAAGCTTTCTTCCAGTCTAAGTGATTGTTCCAGGCCCCTTCGAGCTCAAGTCCAGACCCTATAGCACAGGTGAAGGGGCCAGCCTGCGTGTGTGTGAGAGAGAGAGAGAGAGAGAGAGAGAGAGTGAGTGTGAGTGACGTATATGTGAAAGGTGAAAGTGAAGCATCAACCCCCCCCCCCCCCCCAGCAGATTTATTTTCTCTGCAGGCCGTGGCGTGCTTCAGGACCTTTTAAAGTCCTGGCATGTACACACAGGTCAAGACAAAGCAGCGCCTGGAAGATCCCCTGCACACACACACACACACACACACACACACGCACACACACGCACACACACACACGCACACACACGCACGCACACACACACACACGCATACGCACACACACACACACACACACATATATATATACAGTATCTCACAAAAGTGAGTACACCCCTCACATTTCTTCACATTTTTCTTTATATCTTTCCATGGGACAACACTGAATAAATGACACTTTAATACAATGTAAAGTAGTCAGTGTACAGCTTGTATAACAGTGAAAATTTACTGTCCCCTCAAAATAACTCGACACACAACCATTAATGTCTAAACTGCTGGCAACAAAAGTGAGTACACCCCTTAGAAAAAATTTACAAATTGGGCCCAAAGTGTAAATATTTTGTGTGGCCACCATTATTTTCCAGCACTGCCTTAACCTTCTTGGGCATGTAGTTCACTAGAGCTTCACAGGTTGCAACTGGAACCCTCTTCCACCCATTTATGACAGCATCACAGAGCTGGTGGATATTAAAGACCTTGCGTTCCTCCACCTTCCATTTGAGGATGCCCCAAAGATGCTCAATAGGGTTTAGGTCTGGAGACATGCTTGGCCAGGCCATAACCTTTACCCTCAGCTTTTTTAGCAAGCCACTGGTCGTCTTGGAGGTGTGTTTGGGGTCGTTATCATGTTGCAATACCACCCTGCGGCCCAGTTTACGAAGGTTGAGTGCACATGGTCAGCGTCGTACACAGAGGTTGGCTTTGGAAAATAGACGTATGAGTGCTGCCAGCATTGCTGAAGGGCTTGAAGGGGTGGGGGGTCAACCTGTCAGTGCTCAGACCATACGCCGCACTCTGCATCATACTGGTCTGCATGGTTGTCATCCCAGAAGGAAGCCTATTCTAAAGATGATGCACAAGAAACCCCACAAAAAGTTTGCTGAAGACAAACAGACTACGGACATGGATTACTGCAACCATGTCCTGTGGTCTGATGAGACCAAAATACATTTATTTGGTTCAGATGGTGTTAAGAGTGTGGAGCGGCAACCAGGTGAGGAGTACAAAGACAAGTGTGTCTTGCCTAGAGTCAAGCATGGTGGTTGGAGTGTCATGGTCTGGGGCTGCATGAGTGCTGCCAGCACTGGGGATCTACAGTTCATTGAATTCTAACATGTACTGTGACATACTGAAGCAGAGCATGATCCCCTCCCTTCATAAACTGGGCCGCAGGGCAGTACTGCAACATGATAACGACCCCAAACACCCCTCCGAACGACCACTGGCTTGTTAAAGAAGCTGAGGGTAAAGGTTATGGACTGGCCAAGCATGTCTCCAGTCTTAAACCCTATTGAGCATCTTTGGGGCATCCTAAAACGGGAGATGGAGGAGCGCAAGGACTCTAATATCCACCAGCTCCTTGATGTCGTCATGAATGGGTAAAAGAGGGTTCCAGTTGCAACCTGTGAAGCTCTAGTGAACTACATGCCCAAGAGGGTTAAGGCAGTGCTAGAAAATAATGATGGCAAAACAAAATATTGACACTTTGGGCCCAATTTGGACATTTTTTCTTAGGGGTGTACTCACTTTTGTTGCCAGCAGTTTAGACATTAATGGCTGTGTGTCGAGTTATTTTGAGGGGACAGTAAATTTACACTGTTATACAAGCTGTACACTGACTACTTGACATTGTATCAAAGTGTCATTTATTCAGTGTTGTCGCATGGAAAGATATAATGAAATATTTGAAGAAATGTTAGGGGTGTACTCACTTTTGTGAGATACTGTATATATATATATTGCATATATTAGAATGTTTTATCTCTTTGACAGAAGAAGATTTTACTAATTGCACAGTTTGACGCTGAGACATGCCGACTCTTTTAGATTAAACCTCAGGCAAGCTAAGATTTTTCCCCTAAGGGTCATTGGAATAAGGAGTGAACACATCGACATAATCAACATGTTAGTAATACATACATTTCTACATCAGACAAACAGCCCAACATTATCATTTACTTGCAGTTGTGTTTCTGACAGCCTGACACCATTGTTCACTGTCTGCATATACAGTACGGTTGATTAGAGTTTTTTTCGATTGCTAAACCACAGTGGGCACAACTGGAGCGACATGTGCAAAACTCTAACAACAGTATGCAGAGCAGCGGCTCATTCGGGCCAAACTCTAGCTCATTTTTCATTGCTTAAACACAATTTTCAAAACTCTACACACCTATATCATGGCTTAACCACAGCCTGCACAACACTGTGGATTTCCAGCCCTTTTTTTCAAACACTAACACACTACTGCCACAACTGTAAACCACACATTCAAAACAGAACGAATGCCTAGTGCATTTCAAACACTGCAGATTGCAATTTCAACTGAAACACTACTGTAAGATGTCTTGTTTTAGACTTGTTAGTGAACATATACAGTATAAAGGGAAAGCTCAAAAAAATATATTTTTTTGGAAATGGACCAATGAAGACAGGTTGTTGGAAGGAGAAGAGTGGCAGTGAGAGTGTGGATGTGTGGAGGAAGACATAGAGCTGTAATGTCTGATGAAATATAGTAAGGGCTACACTGATAGACCCTGTTGTGAATCATGGTCTCTCATTGAGAGAGGCAGGGTTTAGAGTGCAACCCAATCTGCAAAAATCTAAAGTTGCATCTGTAATACCAATGTTCCAGCAAACAAACAGCTTAGAGTTGCATCCTTACAGTAAATGACAACATTACAGGATAGATTTCTGTATTACAATTATAGAATATTTACACAGATAAATACTACATTTGGAAATGTTTTCAATAAAATATACAAAATGTGTATCTATTGAAGCAAACTTCTGATTTTCATTTATTTTTGTTTTCCTAAAAAAAACTGGTATGTTACAAAATAAACAATTTTATGTGAAATAATTTCACCCTTTCATCAAAGAAAATATTACATAATTTGTGTGAAATAACTCAAATTATTCAAACTGTAAAGATTAAAAGTTTGTAATTTATGTATTGGGGTTTGATGCTAGTGTTTGTACTCTGAGCATATTCTGAGTGACAGTGTGTGTTAGCTCAGTGAGGACAATTCATAGTGTTTGCTGCACTGAGCCTATTTTGCAGGTGAAGTGAACTGTTCAGCTCCAGTGACTGTTGGGAGTGCAGACTGTAGTTAGAGTTTTGCACATCGAGCTACAGTTTTGCCCACGGTGGGTTAGCCATCGAAAAACACTGTAATAGCAGTGAACTGCGACAGTAAAGCTGTGTTGTATAACAGGAGCTAAAAGACCATTAAATCTCTGTCTCGGAGTCTTTCAAAAAGATTGACACTGATTGATCATTTGATCCGCTGCTCATATAAAAGTATTCATGAATGCCTTTACTTTAGTTTAGTGATATTTGCCCTGGTTGAATGCAGCACTTGAGTTTTTGTAAGGCCTCGTAAGCCCTGACAGGAATTAGGGTTTAAAGAAAAACAATGAGTCCTTGTATTTTTTTGTCTCCTTGCCAAGACCTGGATGGTTTAAAAGTACATCTTAAAGGAGAATTCGACCTATACCCAAATATTTATTTTCAAACATATCATCATGTCATGTTCGCTCTCCATGCAAGTTATTTTCTAATAAAATAGTTTTCCTTGACGTTGTTTGTCTACCAACGGATAGTGTCTTGTAAAGCCTTAATCTGTGGTGATTTCCAACTGAATGAACACTGATTGTTCTATGAGACTTTGACTTGACAGCAGGTTAGGCAGTTGGGGACTTTAGAGGAATTAAACGGTGTACTGTGGTATGGAAAGCCTTTTGAGCATTTATTATATCCTTTTTGGTGTCCTTCGCAAAAGGCCTCAGACAGTGCTAATCGTCCCATGCATACTATGATGCTATCTGACTTGACATGTCCACTCTTTGAAGCCTTAAAGGTCCAGTATGTAACTTTTGGTGTGTCAACAAAGTTATCTTTTTGTAAGGTATTCTCATAACTGAATAAACAAACTTTCCTCACAGGACACTGTGATCCCTGGAACACTGTTTGAAGTTAGAAAAGCTCCCTTGAAAGTTACTGTTTCACTGTTGTTGTTTACAGCAGCAGGGCCCACAGTTTAATTTATAAACATATTCTAAACTTACGTTTGGTTCCAGGTCACTCAAAATAAGTTAGTTTAGATTTACATTGACAGAATTATTCTATACTATAGGGGAGAGTGGCCTAAGTTGTGCATTTTGGAAGTTGTTCCACCCCTTGTTTCTAGAAAACCGTGGAAGAAATTGGAAATGTGACCACATATTTAAGAAGAGCCATCCATTTGACTCATCCTGTAAAGAAGGGAGACACAAGGAATAAGATATACGCACATTTAAGCTCAAAAAACTGTGTTTTGCGTTTCAAAGTAAAATTTCCATGATCAAGGTTCTTTGATTATTGTGTCTGAACAATTATAGACAAGTTTGAAAACATTTGACACATGTTTTAGTGCTTTGGTATGCTACATTTTGAGTCTATACAGTTAGCACGATGTCAGCCCTAAACTGCTGCATCATGCTTATTATCCAAAATTCTGGGGATGGGGTGATTTGTGCCAAAGGGCCTGGGTGAGTTATAAGTAAGTATGTAAGTAAAATGTATTTATAAAAGCATATTTATGACAGTTTGCACTGTCCAAAGTGATGTACATTCGGTAGGTAAACAATGAAGGTAAAATAACAATAACCAAAATAAAAGACGTAAAGCCCATACATCCAAATAAACACAGATAGTAGTGCAGAGGTAAGATAGTTAATGGGGAGGAAACACCAGGGTGTACATATGGGTTTTGAGCCTTGATTTAAAGGCAGAAATGTAGGGGAATCATATTTGTCAGGTGGCAGTTGGTTTCACAAGCACGGAGCAACTAGTGCAAAGTACATTTCTGAGAGTTGTGCCAGTGGCATGGCTGTATACGCTGGTCACCAAAAGAAAGTGATTGTCTACAGTAGCTCAGAAGAGAGTGACATCTCAATTCCACTTAACGACACCACTGATGAGAGTTCAGATGGCCAGAAAGATGATGATGGTGACTTTGTCATTGTGAGCTTTGCATTAGATCTGCTAGGCCTTGTTTAAGAAAATTGTCCTTCAATCTTTGTCAACTATTTACTTTATTTACTTTAAATAAACCTTAAATAAGTAATTGTCTAATGGATTTGTCTTGCATTACAGTTCATGAGATATATAGTAATGGCACAATTCACCCCATGGTATTCTCTCCAACCGCACAACTTACACCACACCGGGGGCAAGTTGTGCATCAAGACAACTTTTTTTCCGAAAGCTATATTTCTTCAACAGTTTATTCCAGATCCAAAGTTTTTATTGCCAGGGATGCACAACACCCTGAAATATATGTACATATTTGAGTTGGAGACTTTACTGTCAAGGCCTTACTTTAAAGTCACTTTGAGTGAAAAGTTGCACAACTTAGGCCACTCTCCCCTATACTAAGGATTCCATGCAGAGAAAAGATAGTCTGTAAACTAACCGCAGGCTCTGCAAATGTAAACAAATCCCCCTCCCGGAAACTGCAAAGTGCACCTTTGAGTGCTGTCTTTTGACTTTATCAATTGGGTTTTTTATTTTATTTTTTTTTTACCAACGATTCATTCCTTAGTGAGAAATGGAATGTCAACAACTCTGTTAAAAATACAGATTACATGGATTCGTATTATCTAAATCAGGGGTGTCAAACTCATTTTCACAAAGGGCCACTCTACGATATGATAATCACACTAAAGGGCCAGACTGACACACCTTCTTTTAATCTAAAAATAAAAAGAACATATCTAAGTAAGAATATAAACTGCGTACAATGGCTAGTTTTCGCTTCAACATTTTCGGGGGACAAATTATAGGTGGGGGGTATGGGGGTGCTCCCCGCAAAATTTTTTAATGTCAAACACTGAATTTCCTGCATTCTGGTGGATTTTTATCCACCGATCTGTGCCTTTTTGGCATTATTTTATGGTGGAAATGTCTTAATTTTTTTAAAGGAAAAGACAACATTCA
This sequence comes from Hyperoplus immaculatus, assembly GCA_949357725.1. Taxonomy (NCBI): domain Eukaryota; kingdom Metazoa; phylum Chordata; class Actinopteri; order Uranoscopiformes; family Ammodytidae; genus Hyperoplus; species Hyperoplus immaculatus. The sequence continues at coordinate 11,714,893 of OX442352.1, read as the reverse complement.
GGTTCCTGGTGAAACAATTATAAAGGACTATAATGCAGTAAGGCTCTCAGGCATTCTGGATTGAGCCACAATATTTATTCTCCTGGATTTTTCAAAACTTTCTGCACATTCAAAACATATCACGTTTTGTTTTTTTAGGAATCATGACGCAGCACCATTGTTAGCTATTTATGACACTTTACATTGGTAATGAAATGCCAAGCCACCATTGGAAACGAAAGGGGAGGGCTATCAGCAGCTAGCTAACGTTAGCTAGTTGGCTATATTGTAACTTAAAGCAAAAGTTAGAAACCAGATACTTTTGGCATTAATCCTTTGACACTTGACACAATCAATCATCAATATTAGCCTGCTGTTTAGCTCTTCTTAGATGCAAGTTCATCAATTCATGGCTTAAAATCCTGAGCTGTGGAACTTTCAGCAGACATTCCTAGCTGTAAGCCACGTAAGTTTCCTAACAGTTGGGAGCGTATGCAATGTGCGGATATGGCACAGGCTCCATGAAGAATAAAACATTTTTTATTTTTTTTCAGAATTGATTAAAATCGGCAGAGTTGATTCGCGGGCCCCATCAAAACGTGTCGCCCGCGGGCCATGAGTTTGACACATGTGATCTAAATGATCCATGGATGAGTCAGACCACATGTCTTTTTTTCAACTCAAATCTAGTGAGGATTAACTGTCCTGAGGGCCCTTGGTGTCTTGCAGGCACTTGCAGGACATGCATCCTCAGATAACAATCCATTGTCTTTGTGTAGGTCACTAGTGAAGCTACTGATGGAGATAGCAGCCCCAGCCCAAGGGGCTTAACTGACGACAAGGCTCTCACTGAGATATATTGTATGTTGCCTTCGAGGCCAGATTTGCAATTTTTTTCAACTTTCTCTTTCTTCCCCCCCTCACAAACACACACACACACACACACACACACACACACACACACACACACACACACACACACACACACACACACACACACACACACACACTCCCTCTCTCTCTCTCTCTGATGCCGGTGATCTGCGCCTTGATTGACGCATCTCAAGCAAATCCACACTGCCAGCAAAAACTCCACATTATGAGCAATCCAGCTCTCCCCTCTTGAAAAACCTCTTTGCATCAGCTATCTGCATTATGTAAGGCACGCTTTGCATCAGTCACTGCACACATTCAAAACCAAGTGGCACACAAATGTCTAGTCACACACTAAAGTCTAGTCACATACTGTAGAAGTGGAGTAATGGATATACTGGTATTGCTACGAAGCCTGCTCTGATATTGTAAGTCTGGGCTTTTTTCTCTGCTCCACGTCTTACATTGCTTATCAACAACAGCATGAAGGGGCAAGGATGTATTATGCTAAAGGGGGATGATGTAGCTAACCCTCCTTTCGTTGACAGGAAGAGGTTTAAACATGTATTGAGGACTCACAAAAACATTAAGGCAAGACACTGCATACAAAAACATGTTTTTCCAAGCTTAGGTCGATTTTAAGTTTTTTGTATAATTTTCTTCCTTAAGATGTCTTCTTTCCTACTTGGACGCATAAAAGGTCCAACATATACATTAAGGTGTTTTTATGACTAAAACATGTTTGTTTGCGTCTGTATATCTCTCCTACACAAGTATCTTGTATGGCCATTATCTCAACATTATTGGTTTTCAAAAACACAACTTCTAAAGCATGTACATCAAATAAACTTCCCATTGTCATATACAGAAGGATTGATTTTTTTGTGTGTTTGTTTTCTGATTTAAAATATATATTGTTCCTAAAAACAGGACGAAAATGCATTTTAAAAGATCACATTTTCTGCCCTTTTCCATCTGCAGTCCCCAGTTAAGATGTGTAGCCATTGTAATCAATTATTTTGCATGTGTTGGCATGGTGTTTGCTTTATTATTATCACTGGCACTGGATGGCAACTTTAAAAGAAAACAATAATTGACATAATGCAATCCACAGGCAATTAATTTCATCGGTTTGTCACTGACAAATTAGATGTCATGTAGATGTCATCAAAAGGCATGTACGTTGAAAAAAAAAACGTTTATTTAGGCACCGAAACATGCAGAGTTTCTGCTTGTGGTATTTGTGCGTTCCTGGTCAGTGAACCTTGTAGTATATGCAGGTGTTTCCCTCCTGATAGAACCCAGGCCAGTTTCAGGCTCATTACATTTAGTCTGCAGATTTTTGCTGCTGTTCTATGCTATTGTTCAACTTCCAACTGGTGTCTGTTTTGTTTGACTGAGTTGGCCTTTGCAGGAGAGATGTTCACCTAAGGCAGTAACTAAAGCAAAAACAACCCATATTTGATCACCTATAGCTTAATGGCTGCTCAGCTGTCTCTAATGTGTATATAGTTTGAGCAGAAAAAACCCTAATGATGAGGGTCTTAAAGGTGAAGTAAGCGATTTATTTATGTTAATATAAGTGTTAAATAGCTCTTTATTCATACAGAGATCACTTACATAATGTGCGCGTTTCATAAAGCCAATCTCTCAGTCAGCTGCTTTGCATGTAATCGGCAAATACACTTATTGGAGGATCCCGAAATTTTTATCCAATCACAAGAGAGAACGCTACAAACCGACACCCACATCATGTTTTATCACACTTATGGATCTGAGATGATGCTAGATAACTCGCTGCTTGAAGACCGCAGTGCATTAAGTTATTTAGTTAGTTAATTCTTTATTGTCCACGGTGTGGAGATTTGTTTTGGTCTCATATAAAAAACAACAACAAGCAGGACAACACAACAACAACAACAACAACAACAACAACAACAAAAGCAACAACAACAACATTTACACACAGACATCTTCAGGGCAAGAAGCAGGGCAGCAGTGGCAGTATACACATCAGCGGGACATGGTGTTCAGTACCCCAATCGCTTTAGGAGTGAAGGAATTTTTAAAAATGTTACGATTTGCCCTTGGCACTCTGTAACGTCTACCCGAGGGAAGAAGTTCAAACTCCCTATGGAGTGGATGGGACGGATCGTTTGCTATTTTAACAGCTTTTTTCCTCAGCACTTCCTCGTACATACAACTTAATTGTTTCTGTTTTGTCCCTATGATTTTTGAGGCAAGGTTTATTATTCTCTGTAGCTTGCTTCTTCCTTTTACGTTTAGGTTACCATACCACATTGCCATATTAAAAGTTAAAATGCCCTCAATAAGGTTCTTATAAACTGTTTCCATAATGTGCTTGCTCACTCTGAATGAGTAAAGTTTGCGCAGTAGATGGAGACGTTGGTTACAGGTTTTAAAAATATAGTCTGTGTTTTCACTAAAATTTAGATTGCAATCAATAAATGTACCTAAATATTTGAAACTGTCTACTACCTCTACAACTTGTCCCCTAATTGTAAGGGGCTGCACATGGTCCTTTTCATGAAAAACAAGTTCCTGTGTTTTTGTGACATTCATCTCTAAGGAACTTGCATCACACCACTTCTGAAGAGATGCCACATATGCTCTATATGCTCCCTCTCCGACTGTGTCCCCCTTCTTTAATAAGGCAACCAGGGCCATATCGTCAGCATATTTAAACAAACGAAAGTTTTCCAGATCTAATTGGAATTCGTTTGTATATATGGAAAAAAGTAGTGGGGATAAAATGGTCCCTTGCGGGGCGCCAGTATTAAGTACAGTGATGTCGGACCGAGTATTATTAACCAGAACCTGTTTAGGACGGTCAGAGAGGAAGTCCCTAACAAGGTGGATAATACCACCGTTTACTCCTATCTCGATAAGTCTTTGCAGCAAGATGTGAATCTGCCTGCTGTTAAAGGCGGAAGTAAAATCGATAAACAAGGCCCTAGCAAAGTGGGAGGGGGCTTGAAGGTGCTTTGAGAGAGTGTGGAACATACTGATGGTTGTGTCATCGGTTCCCCTATGGCTTTTGTAAGCAAACTGAAGATGATCTAAGCTGTTAGAAACCGATGCTGTGATTTGTCTGCTTATAACTCTCTCAAAACATTTTCCTAAGATACAAGTAAGTGCAATGGGCCTGTAATCTTTTAATTCAGTAGTTCCAGGTTTTTTAGGGATAGGCACAATATGAGACATTTTCCATAATTTGGGCATTGTTAAAGAATTAAGCAAGCACTGAAATAACTCCAGCACAATACCTTTAAGTTCATAAACATTTTCTTTTAAAACTCTCCCTCTCAGGCCATCCGGCCCCGGGGCCGAGTTGGGCTTAACACTAGACAGGCTGGCTACAATCTCATGTTCATTCAGTGTAATAGGGACATATCCAGGAATGGATCTACACACACTATCACGTTCAGCACTGAAATCATTCTTGTCAAAACGACTGAAGAAGACATTTAAATCATTTGCAAAAGATGGAGAGGGGTGTGACAAGGGGGTACAATTTTTCTTAGTCTCCCTGCCCATCATCACATTTAAACCTTCCCATGCTTTCTTGGCATTTCCTGAGAAATAATGACATTCAACTTTATCCTTATATTCTATTTTTGCTTTACTCAGTTTAGATCTTAGTTCACATTTTTTTTCCTTAAGTAATTCAGTATTACCATTACTAAAAGCGTGTTTTTTCTCACAAATGCATTCCTTAAGATCACTAGACATCCATACATTGCTATTAGGAAATATTCTAACAGTTTTAGTTTGAGTGATTTTACTTTCATTAAACAACAGATAAGACGTGAAAGTGTCAATTAGTTCATGAGGGGTGTCACATGAGTTAAGAAAGAGCCAGTCGGTAGTCTCCAGCTCATATTTCATCTCCTCCCTACAGTCCTCAGTCCAGATCTCAATTTCCTTGGTCACTGTGTTTTCCCGTCTCAACTTAGCCCTGTAACGTGGAAGTAGATGGACGACATTATGGTCAGATTTCCCCAAGGCAGGCCTACAGATGGATTTATAGGCGTCAGGTATGTTGCCATAACACTTATCCAGGGTACGCGCCAGGCGGGTGGGACAGTCCACGTATTGATGTAAAGTGGGCAGATGATCGGACAGGTCACAAGAGTTAAAGTCCCCGAGCAACAGGACGGGTTGGTTAACTGCACGGGACAGAGCGATGTTATAACTCTCGGCTATCCTGGCTGCAGCTCCCACAAAGTCCGGCCCAGGTACGTAGGCCAATATGATTGTAATCTGGCCAAACTCCCTCGGGAGGTAAAAGGGACGAAAAGAGACAACCAGGATTTCATAATCATGTGTGCACACACGTTCCCGGACGGTGTATTGGGTAGCCCAGCGAGTGTCCATGTAGACACACAAGCCACCGGCAATAGATTTTTGTGACGAATTAGTGTCTCTGTCAGCCCGAATTATTGTGTAACCCGGTAAATTGGGGTCTGGCATCTCCTCTTTCAACCAGCTTTCCGTAAAACAGATGAGGTTACTCTGTCGGTACTCATTGTCATATTGAACTTTAGCGATCAGTTCATTCATCTTGTTGCTCAAAGAGCGAACATTAGAAAAAGTTATTACTGGTAGAGGATGTCTGCTGCCTCCTTAGTCGTTCTCTCACGCCGCCTCTGGATCCTCTTTTCTTTATTTTAGTCCATTTTCGCATCCCGATGTTTTTGAGTTGCGGATACTTGATCAGCAGCTCCAGACCAGAGTCCTCCGGCTTGATTGACTGCCTGAGTGACAACAGCTGGACCCGCGTGTAGGTGAGGATGCCGGCTTTTTCGTATAAACTCCTTACTTCGGCGATTAAACTACTGAGAAGGCACACAGCCAGCCAAAGTAATATGCCGTCGCTGAACTTCATTTTGCCACAGAGAGAATGCGGGCACGATCACTTAAAAACAACAAAAAACATAGAAACGACAGGAGACGAGACAGACAGGTGAGACACTGGGTCAGCAGCAGAGCCGCGCCCCCCTTTTGCAGATTAATGTGGTGAAGTAGGCACGAGCGAGGGGACTGCTAACTGCAGTAACTGACAGGAAGTTAGCTAAAAGAACCATTCCGCTTACAGCACCTTTAAAAAATGTCAAAGGCTTCGTTTCCACCTTGATGAGAAGAAGAAGAAGTACATTAGGGTGAAACGTTTCTATTTTTGGAAAAACACTCGGTCAGTGTTTGCAAAAAAATGTCAGCCGTCAACATTCCACATTGTATTCTGTTTGTCCCCTAATACAATTTTTGGTGGTTGTGGGTTATAAAAATTACACAAATATTTTTTTATTAAATAATTCTATTCAAATTAAGTTTTACCCCAAGCAATAATTCAATCAAAACAGCAAAAATAATTGTGCAACAACAATCACCGTTAGATCTCCTGCGAGAGGTCCGGGGTTCAAATCCCGGACGAGCCCCCAATTTAGGTTACAGTCGGCCCAGGGGAAACCTGAGCGCCACATGAAAGCTAAATATCTCTCTTTGATAAACTGACTTACCTAACCACACAAAAAACTGTAATGTCACATCCTTCAACTGATTCACAGTGTGAAAACTAAAACAAAACAACACCTCCGTCTGGCAAGGATGAACAACAGCAAATACAAAGGAGAGCAAACTTTTATGTGGCATCCAGGTTTCCCCTAGGCCGAACTTTACAGTTTTCAAATAAGTCAAGAAGAAGAAATATACTGTGTATACACACACACACACACACACACACACACACACACACACACACACACACACACACACACACACACACACACACACACACACACACACACAATATAATTCATGCATTCCAAAGTAAAATCCAGTGATATCACAAAGTAATTCTGAGTAGGCTATTCTGGAAAGTGAGCATTGTGTCACTTTAAGTATATTTTAATGATACCACTTAAAACTGTGGTTTACTAGTTTTACTTCAATAAATGATCTGGGTATTTGTGTCCGACCGTAGTTAACTGTCTTACAAGCCTCTTTAAAAGAGGAAGTTTCACACACACATCACAATGAAATGACCGCAAACGCAACAACTGCCTATACTGTATCAGTGCTTCATCCAAACACCTGCCTGAAACAGCTTTCAATAAAGCCTATCATCAAACAATATATTGATGTGTCGTTTTCTGTACGATTCTAAATTGAAATTGAATCTTATGGAATCATATGGAACACACAAAAATACTTGTTCACCAGACAGGCTAGAATATAAGTATTTTTTTCCATTAAGATTGTGTTTTGTGTGCATTGTTTGCTCTGTGTGTAGATTTGTGTTAATTTTTCACACATGAACACAGTCACCACAAACAAATGATAGTCCTGGCAAGAAGCCTGAAAGCTTGTCCTTTCGGCAAGAGGGTGCCACCAAGTTCAGTTTGGAGGGGAACTTGACAGATGTCTTTATCCTCTGTTTTCCAAGGAAAGCACTTATCATCTGCTGCATGTGTGTGTGTGTGTGTGTTTGTGTAGGGGAACCACTGTGTTTTTAGAGTAGCGTTTAATTTGGCACGCAAGGACTGTCTGTGTCTGGGTTTGAGAGTCATGCATTAATTCAACAATGATGAACGAATAGACGTTTTTTTTATTGTGGTACAGCAGACTGTGACAGTTGTCTGTCTAGCCTGGGGCTGTAGTAAAAGACACCAGAGGCATATTGTTGTTTTAAACCTTCTCTTTAACTACCTCTGTTGTATTTTAATTTTCCCCTAAATATTTAAATGCATGTGTTCAGATTTATCTGTAACCAGATTGACATTAAACATTTGCCCTAGGCTACATACTTTTTAAGCAGAGTTCATTTCATCTCAGACATCCACGTAAAATCCCAGACTTATAGGCGAGGCACGGCAGGTAAAAAGGATAACATTTTTAAATTGTAAATATCATCATGAAATGTGGCCAGCCGATTACTTTCATTAAATCGATTATTTGTATTACATTTTCTTCAGAAATGTTTGAATTAATATTTAAATTTGATTACTGATTATGCATACATTTGCGTCTTGTTAAATATATTTTTTTATGCATTTTTATGCTTTATTGATAGTGTAGAGACAGAGTTGAAATGGGGCAGAGAGGGGAGTGACATGCAGAGAACGACTGCGGGCTGGAATCGAACCCGGGTCCGTTGCTGGTCGAGGCCCATGGGGGGGACGCCCTACCAACTGAGCTACGGGCGCGCCCACATTTGTGTCTTGTTAAAGAAAAATCGAGATGTTCGATAAAGCTCAAATCTTTTTTTCATTCATACAACATATGAGAGTCCAACGCTTTTACAGGACATATTTTGGATACAGCCTTTTTTCATTTTATAAATCAAATACACTATTCTGAGACACTTTTCCCAACTGAACTGGGGGAACCAAATCCAAACTCAAAAACTTTAAAAGCAAAGATCTGTGAATGTCTTGTATTAAAGATACAGTTTTGACATTGTCCTCTAATGCTATAGACCAGGGGTGTCCAAACTACAGCCCGCGGCCCGCTTTTTATTGGCCCACGGCCAATTTTAGAAATATAATGTAATATGGCCCTTTGAAAAAAAACAAAAAAAAAAAAAAAAAAACGTTTTTTTTTTTTTTTTTTGCATTTCTTAATTAACCCACTAGTGCAGGGGTGTCAAAACTAATTGATTGGCCCGTGGCACATTTTAAAAATATAATGTAATATGGCCCTTTTAATTTTTAACTAATTTAAATGCACTCATTATATTACAGAGAAATATGTCCCATAAAAGAAAAAGAGCACCAAGCCCATCCCAGAGGACCCTGCATAATATTTTATTTTAAATTACTATTATTATGGAAAATCCATGTGTCTTTCTTCAATAGCTTCTAATTCATCTGACACAGTGTCTCCATTTTTTCATACTAAATTCTTCAGCTTTAGCCTCTTAATTTCCCTCTCAAAGTGCACCAGATGTATGCATTTCACTTTAAAAACTTTAAAAAATCTCACGGGGGGGCATACCCCCGGACCCTCCTTGGAGGTCCGGGATCTCGGCTGGCTACTATTTTCACCCAGCTGGACATTGGATGCAAAAGCGGAAAACACTGGGTGTATCAATGGCATTTAACAAGAGGGGGGATGTATCTGTTTAATGTGCAAGTAAAGTGTTGCCGTGAAGAAGGATTACAATTTACGAAGACACTATGAAACTAAACATCAGAGCAGCTACATGTCCTGATAAATGTTTTTTTTTGCAAAGTGGCCCGGCCCTTCATAGATTTTTCTGTATGTGGCCCTCAGTGAAAAAAGTTTGGACACCCCTGCTATAGACCCTTATGTGTGTTTTTCGACTAGCACACACACCTTAATAACATGTTGATTCAGCTCTATTATTTCAGCTGGAATATTTAGCTACATAAAAGCTTGTTGTCTCTCACCAAGATCTTCTGATTACACAGTACATTCAATGCAAGCTGGACCAATTCTCTCCTCACAAGCCCAAACAGGTCAGCATTGGCAAATGCCACAGCCAAGGCCAGCCATAGGGCTCATATCACTAAGAAAAGACAAGGATTCATTTCAAAATGATGCTTATGTATAAAATGCTTCCCGAACAAGCCCTAACTTATCAGTGAATTCAATGGATCATCTGATCACACCAATGTCTTCATGTTATCATCAGCAACTCATCAAACGCCCACTTCAAATGTTTCTTAACTAGCTCCTTAGGAATGCACATTTTACAGTCTTCATAGGGAGTCTGAGTGTTGATGGTGCTCAAAGGCTAATTTGTCACCCTTTGCTCTTACAGTGCAGGTAGAATCTGGTTTTACTTCAAAGAAGAAATAATGAATGAGATAAATAATGACCAACAAGACATGTGGAATTTGATCACAATGAGTTTGGTGGTTATATAGTATACACAGTACAGGTTCACCTTATCACAAGGGGGAGCTTCTCATTGTTAGGAAGGTGCTTAGCCTAGCAACTAGCTGTAGGTAAAAACTACCTTAGAATTTGTGTGCCAATTTTTCTCGTAATATCTGAGAGTAACATAAGACGTTTGATACAATTTTCATGTTTGTGTTAAGTACATACAGAGGTATAAGGGTTATCATATTTTTATTTTTATTTATTTTTTAAGATTTTTTTGGCATTTTTATGCTTTATTGATAGTGTAGAAACAGAGTTGAAATGGGGCAGAGAGGGGAGTGACATACAGAGAACGACCGCGGGCTGGAATCGAACCCGGGTCCGCTGCTGGCCGAGGCCCATGGGGGGGGGGGACGCCCTACCAACTGAGCTAAGGGCGCCCCCCAGGGTTATCATATTTTTTAAGTGTTTCCGCATCTGAAGGAAAGATTCACGGATTGTGACATAAAGTGATTTTGACAACAATTGTTCTCCAGAATCGCTGACTCCACTTTTAAAGTAAAGTTACAAATTTATGTGTAAAGGTTCAGTAAGCGAAATGGTTCTTTTAGCTAACTTCCAGTCAGTTACGGTAGTTAGCAGTCCCCTCGCTCGTCCCTACATCACCACATTAATGCACTGAGGTCTTCAAGCAGTGAGTTATCTATCATCATCTCAGATCCGTAAGTGCGATAAAACATGATAAAAAGCATCAAAACGCATAAACATTCACCCATCTGTCGTCGACTGATCTGTTGCCGATTACATGCAGAGTGGGTGACTAAGAGATCAGCGTTATAAAACGTGCACATTATAGGTGATCACTGTATGAAAATAGAACGATTTAACACGTATATTAACATAAATATATCGCTTACTTCACTTTTAAGTTTATGGATAGCAGGATAGCATAAATAAAATTATGCATAACTTGGTATTACGGGAAGAACTAAAGATCATCTTAGTGTGTGTATCATGGTGGCAGTACTGTTTTTTCTTTTAAAAAATGTTTTTACTCTTGTAGTTATGATTCAACTTATTAACTACTGAAACTAGATGCATAGGGGAGATTTGTGGTAAGAGAAGCTGTGACACCCCAGGGGGATTGTTGGCCATCTTCAGGCTGTTATAAAGCACGCCAGTCATCCCGCCACTTTGATTTCTACAGTTGAACTATAAGATATTAGTGGGATAAGCAGTATGCACTGGGAAAAATGTAAGTACAACACATTATGTTTTCTTTTATGTATTTACAAAATATACAGTAATTGTAAAACCCTTAGGACAAGACAAATTGTTTGATTTGAATATTAAATTTGCTTCGATTTGAAGAAGTTGCTTAAAGAGCCTCAGCCGCAGAAAGTTTTTAAAATCTGAAACAAATACTGATTTGTTCAAATATTCAAATACAAATAACTTTATTTTTCCCGTGAAGGGACTTCATTTGTGGACTGGCACATAAAGACAGAACAGAAATAGGGTTTTAGAATTGGTGACATTACATGTCTTCATATTATGTTCAAATATTGACGACACATAATACTAATTTAAGATTTCAATAAATAATGAACATAAATGCTGTAGGCCAAAGGTTGTTGTTGAGAGAAAGCATTTGATTTTACTTATATAATTTGAATTTTCCACTGCTGTGTTGTAGCCAATTGTATTAAAATCTCGTAATTAATTTGACTAACCAGAAATGTTAACCACACGCTCATGAATGGATGTGCTCAGTCGACTTATAATGTACTGCTTGTTTAGAGTAATGACTTAGAAGTTCAATTCAGGATTCAAGGGATGTTTGTAAAAATAAAGAAATAATAGAATATGCAAACTTTTCCTGATGTGAACTGATGAGAGGATCAGTATTCAAGCTGTTGTGTCGTAGACTTTTGGAAAGAGGAAGGTGGTCATTTGGAAGTTGGCTGCGTGTTGCTATTGGGCTGTATTCTTATTATGCAAAATTAGCAGGCCTACTGCACACAGCTGTGGGGCTTCCTCTTTTTCTGTCTGTATGTGTTCATGTGTGATTGTTTAAAAACAGAGAGAGAGAAAGAGAGACGACCGACAACAACATCTCCTGTTCATTTGACTTTAACTACAAAGATCCATATGAAGCCTTCATTTTACCTTTGCAATTAAGGCCATTTGTTTCCTGGTGTTTCAGTGTTTCGTTGCATGGAGCTTACTGTCCCCTTTCTCATTAAGGGGACAATTTAAAATAGATATAAACAGATAGAAAGTGCTTAATTTAATGTTTTTATGTGCAGTTGTAACTTTCAATCTTTGGAAAATTCTTTCTTTTTTTGAGACAAATGTTAAGTCTAGTCGAGTCTACTATATAATAGTACATTACAGTGCAGTATTGTAAACTGTATTATAGTTTAGCACAGTATAACGCACTCTTCACTCATTGGCACCCGCTTATCCCTGATCCAAAAGGGGAATTTAAACTTCCCTTTCGCAGGCCACACCGACCGACCATTCTTAGGCCAGTGTGATTATATAAGCTCTCCACCTAGTCCTGGGTCTTCCCTTAGGCTGCCTACCTGCTGGTTGTGCCTGGAACACCTCCCTAGGGAGGCGCCCAGGGGGCATCCTTACTAGAAGCCCGAACCACCTTGTTTGGCTCCTTTCTATGCAAAGTAGTATACTAGTATTAAGCAATTGGAAACTTTATTTTGAAAGGTGTTATACAAATAAAGATTATTATAGCATAGAACAGTACAGTACAGTAACTGAACTCAGTTGAAGGCACCATGGACTCTTTGTATGTTACTGCTAATCCATGCAGAGTCCCTTGACCTGATAAGCACCACACCCCTGTTTGCAGGTCCTTGTTTCCTTTGCCAGGAATCTGAACAAATCTTGTCATGGTGGGCTGTGTAAAACCTTTACTTCCTTGTCCTCCTAGTTCCACTCAAGATGGCACAGCTGTGTATGACAGTTATTTTGTATTTGATGACCTGAATTGTGGTGTGAAACCGTTGCAGCACACTGTACAATTCTTGAGAAACTGAGAAGGAATATGTTGTAGCCTAACAAATAGCATATTTACTGAACAGAGTTTGGGTAGATGTTTTGAAGTGGTTGGAGTCCTTTACCCAAACAGCGATTGTGCAATCACAGCTCAGGAACTGTAACTAGCCTTTTCACCACCAGAAGAGGGGTTCGGGTGGCGGGTCAGTTGTCTTTCAGTTGTGTTTCCAGACACTGTTTTCTGTTAAGCTCCATGGACTTTTTATTACTGTTTTTCTGTAGAGAGCCAGATAGCCTGTCTGACCTATTGAGTCAAACCAGTGATCTGCAGATAGGGGTCTGGACTGTGTAGATACTGTCAGGACACCATTGACCTAACAACAGAGGTTAAGTAGAGGGCAGCAACAGCAGCAGTCTGGACAATAAATCAAATCAAATCAAATCAGTTTTATTTGCATAGCCCAAAATCACAAATACATTTGTCTCAGTGGGCTTTACATTTCAAACAGATGTCCATCCTCTGTCAATGCTAGTGATGGGACCAACAGTGCATAGATTATAGTCGTCACAGTAGCACGCTAGTGACTGGAAGGACATTCAGAGTAATAGAAGCTAAGGAGGGGGTGCTCTCTGCCCCAACAGTCATTGTGGTGAAAGTTTGCATAATGATTGAATGATTGTCTTTCACGTGTGCTCATCTACTGAAATGAAAAGAAAATACAATTTGATTAATTATTTTGTGGTGTGACCAATGAGTGTTGCTGATTCACAGAGTCGGGAAAACCTTGCCAGAGCTATCCTGTCATAAATACCAATGTTTGCGGTGAAAAATGCTTTTGCACGTTTCAGCCAGGTTGACACAAGGTGTGGAGCAGCCTTTATAAATGAGGCCCCAGGGCCCCGCGCAGTAGCAGGTAGGAGCTTGGGTGGAGCTTAGACCTGAGTCTTCTGTTTAAAAAACAATACCAACAAATCAAATCAGTTTTATTTGTATAGCCCAATATCACACATAGACATTTGCCTCAGTGGGCTTTCCATTCCATACAGTATGACACCCTGCCCTAACACTCTTGCCACAAATGCCACTATGTAAAATTCAGGCAGAGAGAGGACGACTGTGTAGATAAACACACCACCGCATATTATAGTGGGGCAAAGTGATCATTCAGAGGGATTATTTTTGTGTGACTCCATAATTTATATTTTCTTTAAAATGTTGCATAGTCAGCCTTTAAGGATCCGTTTATAATACCTTAAAATTGCATTGGGTTAATTGATCATAAAGGGGGTGGTTAAGAAAAAAATTACTGGAGGCCTGCACATGTTGCAGCATTTGAAACAGTTTTGCATTATTTCTTGCAAACACGCAATTTAATTTGTATGTAGCTTGACTGCACGCCACTGCAGGCCAGCAATCACTTCCTCAATCAGGAGTGCACACTTTTCATCACATGAAGCTTGTGTGATGGTAATTAAATTACACTTGATTTAAAAGCCACAGGATGTTGTCCAAGCCACCAAAAGAGAAATGTGCTGGATGAACATCCTATGTTAGTTCCTGTTGGCAGAGATTTTACCGGTGAACACACCAAACACTCAGGCACAATTAAATAATTCAGAATGGGACAGGCTTCTGCTCTCTATGGGAGTCTGTTTTCTGGATTTGGAGTTACAAGATAAGCATTTAATTTTTCCAAAATAAATCATGAACTCATCAACTCTGCCTCAGAAAAACTGGAATGCTAGAGGGCCTCATAGTAAAACGCAGAGTGCTTGGTATTAGATCACTAAACGACTGAACTTGTGACCCTTCTTACGTAATTTTTCACTTACACAAGATTGATGTGAGTGTCACATAGGGAGAATAGCGTAATTTCTATTTCAACATTGACAGAGGCACCTACCATGAAATTGCTCACGTCTACTACTGACGTTGATGTCGTCAAGTGAAGTCTAAATTTAAATGTGCCCAAAACTTTTGTTTAAGACCAAGTAACTGTAAAACTAATGAAGACGTCCAAGTTGTCAAATTTGTAGCTGTTTAGTGCAAAGTAGATTATACACATATTATACACACACCCACATACACACACACATATATACAGTATATATATATATATATATATATATATATATATATATATATATATATATATATATATATATATATATATATATATATATATATATATATATAGATATAGATATACTGTATACTCATATATACATTTTAAAGATATTTATATATTATAAGAATATGAAGATATTTATAAGAATATGATCATGCTGATGAGGTCAATGACTCATACACTCATCACATATGACACAATTGGCGTTGTAAGGCTAAAAATTAAACTGATCAATGTATGACCTGAAGCCTTTTGACTATTTGTGGGTAAATCCTCCTCCACTACTGCAGTACTGTAGGGGAAATCCCATTACATTTCAAGACTGTGTTGCCTTATGTTCAACTGATTTCAGTTATTTCAAAAGAGGCCCCCTCTGTCACATTTCTCCTCATGCTCATACTTGTAGAAGGAAAGCTAATTGGTTTTCACTATTTGGCATACTGAGAGACCCGTTGGCCTGAAGTCTCCGTCAGGACACTGAAACAAAAGGATGATCACTGAATTATTCAAATGACCTTTAAGACAATAAATGGTTCCATATACAGTATAGTGACGAGCTTAATCAAACATCAGCAAGTACACCAGGTGCCACCATGGACATTAAATTGCAACCAACCGCATGTCACTGAGATCACACATTTGAGCACGCAAAAAATAGTGCATTTAATAAAAAGTAGATGTTATTATGTTGTAATGGCACACTGAATATAAAGTAAATCAATATAATGGGTTCCAATAACCATGCTTCCATACTATTTAGTATGCCAGAAAAAGATTTAGGATGTCCCAATACAGGCATCTCAAATGCAGTATGCCAGAAAATACTAGGAAACTAATACATCCAATTCCATTTTTTTTTACAGTATGCAAACCCGCAAGCTTTAGTGTGTAGTATAGTAAAAAAAAGAAAAAGTATGTGATCTGGAAGGCAGGGTGTTTGTATCCATCCATCCCTCTCTCTCTCTCTCTCTCTCTCTCTCTCTCTCTCTCTCTCTCTCTCTCTCTCTCTCTCTCACACACACACACTCTATCTCTCTATCTCTCTAGCACCGCCATCGGCCCAGGCCCGGACCAGACCGTACCAGGGGGTCAGAGTCAGAGACCCGGTCAAAGAGCTGCTGAGGAGGAAGAGAAGTCTGGAGCCAGCCACTACCAAGACAGCGCCCTCCGCTGTGGTGAGGGCGCCATGACACACTTCACATTAACTTTTTAATGATGAGCTTCAAATGTGCTTTCACTCACATTGTTTGCATAACAAAACAAGGTTTCCCGGCTTCCTTGCACCTATATTTAATTGTATTTTATTAGTCATTAAGCAAATAGTGAGCCCAGGATTGTTTTATGTTGCAGCGGCTACAGTATGGAGCAATTATTGCTCATGGGGTGTTTGCTATCCTGCCAATTAAACATTTTAAACCTGTGTTTTATGAGATTTTCTTTTTACATACAGAAAATATACATAGCCTACATAATATTGTCTGGAAAAACAAAACCACAAAACTAAGCATTTCTACCCTGTGCTTGAGGGGGTGGGGGGGGGTTGTGCTTTAATCAGTTTCCATGAGGAACGAACAGTAAGATAATTTTCTGAGTTTCTTCTAAAATGTTCTGTCATGTCTTAATGACCTGTTCCACTTCCGTTAATAGAGCAGTAAGGATTTATCCCCCATTAGTCTCTAGGCTGACATTCTTCACTCATCACAACTGTCACACAGTCAATGATCCATATGCTTCTTCTGCAGGGGCAAAGTCGGGACGCAGGGCCATTCCCAGGGCCAAAAAAGGGGGATTTTGTTCTTATATAATCCAGGTGTTTTTCCATGACAGTTACAGCTATTCCCTGCATGGCTGCAGGGCTGGGCACACAGCCCTTTATGCAAAATTAACTTGTAGCCCTTGCCAAAAGAGTCCTCCCACTTGCTATTTATTACGCCTGCCAGCCAGGGAGAAAAATATAGACGCAGCACGTGCACCACACACGGCACTAAGTGAAGTCGTATATTATCTATCCGCAAAAATGCAATTGACAATACTCTTTCTTTGGAACGTGAAACTCGCTTATTTGACAAGTTAAATTGGAGATCATCCAAGGGGCTCTTTAAGCTCCACCTAGGATTAATTTCTCTTGTGTACTTTTGACCTCAAAGGGACCTCGGGTGCCTCTCTGGGTTTAAATGTACCCCGGGTTTTAAAATAAATCTTCTAAATTGTCTTAAATCATTCTTTCACAGTGTTCACATTCCTCTCGCAATATTAAAAGGGCTAGTCTGAGTCTTTGGGGTAGATTGAGACGATAACATGAATACCATGGTATTCATTTTTCTTATTTTAAAGTTTAGATTTTTCATGCTAGAAGTATTTCTTGCCGGGGCATGGTGAGTTTCTGCGGGTTGCCTGGTGTTAGGAACTGGCTCTGGGAAATACACAATGCCAGCATGTAGACCCTGTAAAAACAGTAGCAGCTTGCTGTTTGTACACTTCAGGTTTCGCTCGGATCAAACAAACAACATAATTAGGGATGGGAATCGAGAACTGGTTCTTGTTCAGACCCGGTTCCGAGTCAACCAATTCCTTGGAATCGTTAACATGCCTGCTTAACGATGCGGCTTATCGGTTCCGCTCGTAGCAAATGGGTCATGACTTCAGACACGTGCTGCTTTGTTTTGGTTCAGAACGCAGCAAACATGACGTCGAGGCAGAAGCGCTCTAAAGTGTGGTTGTATTACTCATGAAAAGGCAACAATACAGTAAAGTTTCCATTTCATCAAATGACTCGTGCACAAGCAAGCGCGCAGACTGCGATCCTGACGGTTGAACGTTTAAACGTCCGCTGCCTTACCAGGCACCAGAATTGCCCATCACTTGGATTTGAACATACAATGTAGGCTATATGAATTAATGTGTGTGTAAGCCTAGGTGTGGGCAAGTGAAAGAGGGAGATACATAAAAAGGCGAGAGCAGCATACAAACAGGAAAAAAGGATTTCTTATTCGCTTCCAAAGGCCCGCTGTTTACTCTCGTTCATCAGCTGTTAAATGCTGCCTTGAAGCACGGCAGTGGGGACGAACGCAAAACAACACCACCAGCGGGACTCGGCGGTCTGGTGGTAAGGAAACTTTAACTATACGCTTTATAAAGACAGTAAGACACACTTAAAAGCCCCGTTATCAGTCATTATGATGACAAATAACTGTATCAAACAAGGCTCCCGCTCCCCTTCCCTCACCTGGAGGGATAGGCTTCTCAATTCACGTTGCTGCGCCACACTGAAATCTGCGACCAATACGGATATGTGACCATAGAGCCTGCACGAGCGAACCGAAAATCGGACTGGGTGTGCGACCAGACCAAAAGCAGTAATAAAAACTATTTAAAAACGTCTTTCTTTGCACTGATGGTCTCGTTTGCTGTTAAAGGTAATTTATGATTATCAGAGGAAACATGAGGCTGTTTAAAAGATATTTAAATGTTACTCGTAGCCGCTTTAATACAAACAAACTAATTTGTACATATTCTCTCACCCAATGAGAATCGATAAGGAATTGGATCGATAAGCAGAATCGGAACCGGAATCGCTAAATTCTTATCAATTCCCATCCCTAAACATAATGGTCTAACAAGTTAATTAGCGATCTTCAGAGTGAGCTTGGCTGGCAGGCATGGTTTTTCTTACCTTTGGATAGAGCCAAGACACATGTGGATAAACCACAGACCTGACTGTTGACAGTTTCTAGTGCAACTACTTTCTATTGAAGAACATAGTCCCTATGAAAAACTGTTAACATACCATTCTAAAATTTGAGATCTTTGTATTTGACATCACCTTATTAAGGTGCAAAAGATACATACAAAGATACATTATGTTGTATATAATGAATATTATATGTTATTCATAAACATTTAGGAAAAAAACATGCAAGAATCAAATCTCCCACACAGCAACACTCAAAGTTTATTTGCATATTGTGTTCTACACAATTCACAGTAAATGTGACAAAAGCAGACGCAGAGATCTTTCAACGGCAAAAAATGTCTCTGCGCGCGCTCGCATCTTCGGTCTCTCTGCCCAGTGTGCCCACCTAAAATTTCTACAGGCCCACCCTAATCTAACAGTCTAGAACCGGGCCTGCCTGTCAGAACGTATCTTACCACAACTGGTATTATGTTTGTTGTTATTTAAAGCGAGACACTGCAGGTAAATAGGGTATAAGTCTAGATGTTGGATAAAGCCAGAGTTAAAGATCTTTATTTAATTTTCACAATATATCATAGTGCTGCCTTCTTGGCCAGGTCATTATTCTCTATCTCTATCTCAATTCATTTTACCTGGTTAAATAAAGGATATTGATATTGATTGACAACATACAAGAGTCAAACACTTTTTACAGAACAAATTTTGCATACAGCCTTTTTCCATTTGTTACATCAAAATATAATATTAACATGTCTTAAACATGCACTTTCAGCATGTTTATAAGAAGTGTGTATCATGAATCATACATAATGAACAAATCCTTCTGTAATTACCTTCATAATAGTGCTAGGAATGATCAGGAAAGGTAAGTTGATTTAGGTGCTTTAGAAGTTGAGATTTCTGGTTCAACATTTTGAACAAAAAAGGTTGAGATAATGGCCTCTAGAGATGTTTGTATAGGAGAAACATACAGACGCAAACAGACATCCAAAACATTGACCAGTGCTTGAAAAACTACGTTTCTAGCCTGCCGTGTCTGACCTTAAAGTGAACCTAAGGTCAGTCCAGGACCAAATAACTCGCTTGTACTTTGTTTCAAGTAGGTGCTTTATATTTCGAGGAACAACCTCTGAACATGTTCGAAGCTGCAACATGTTGTTTTTAGCCCCAGTACTCTTTAACGCTTCAAGCTGGTTAATGTGTCTTCTTGATTTATTCTATTATTTCTGGTCCACCAAGTCACATGGCCCTCAGCACTCAGAAGTAAAAGTGACATTGGAGAGGATTTGAAATGTGTTTTTTTCTGTACTCTGAGCGCTGTAACTCTCCACCTGCTGTCGATGCTGTTACAGTAAGTGGCTCGTCAGTGCATGCAGTGGTTCAGGCATCTGACAGCACATGCCCCCACTGCCTCTAAACATGCCCTGCTGGCTTACTGCAGCATTCAGTCTTTCTATCTGTCAGTGCTGCTCCTGCAATTGCTCAATCCGACCCCCTCAATCCCAATGTTGTTTTCGCTATAGATTGTGTACTGCTTATTTGTCCCTTTACCATTTTTTTGCAAACCAGATATGTGTTGAAAGTGGGTTGCGGTCACTGGAATCATCCATCAGAAAACCTACAGCAATCTTCTCACTTTGTCAAATCAACTTTGTATCTTTCTGTGTTACAGTGGTTGATGCTTGCAGTGTACAGGTACACAAAGGGGAATTTTGTGATAAAAACACAGTCATTTTGGATTATTCCCCACTTAATCTGAAGCCTCATTTTCTTTTGTTACTAAATTACATTTGTACTGTACATATGGGCAGTTGAGTATTGTATAAGGATACACTTGAAAAGTGTGAACCTATCCTTTAAATGTGCACTATGTAACTTTGGGTGTGTCAGAGATATGACACATTTCCAAGGTATATTCTCATAACTTTGCTCGCAGGAAAATCGGAACCCTGGAACACTGTTTGAAGTTAAAAAGTAGTAAGTTAATGGTTCACCATTGCTGTTTAAAGCAGGAGAGCCCACAGTTTTGTTTACACTATAGTCTTCAATTTGGTTACAGGTGCCCAAAAGTAATTTTGTTTTGATTTCTGATGATATAATTATTTAATACCAAGAAAATAGAAAAAATAGAGAAAATAGTTTTAGTAAACTAACTGCAGGCTCTGAATATGTAAAAAAATCTCCCTTTTCTGAAACTGGATGGTTGACCTTTAAGAGTTTTAGAAAGTTGAATCTGTGTTTGACCACAACCTGGCATCTTTGTCTTTGGACATTCTGAGAATTGTTATTAATCTTCCTAATCTACTTCTATCTGTGTGGGTGTGTCTTTTGGACAACCTCAGCCTGAGTAAATCAAGTGTGTCAGTTGTGCCTTCAGGGAACAAAATATCCATTTCTGCTGCAGCTTGGAGGTTCCTGGGAAAAATTGCAGTTAATGGGAGACAGCCATTGTTTTCTGCCCTGTTAAGATGCAACGTCTACACGTGTAGATTACAGATATAAAATCAAGAATGTCCTTTATCCACTGAGAAACATACATTTAGTTTAGCTTAGTTCGAATTTTTGCAAACAAGTAGATATCAAATTCATATTTGACTTTCTTTAAATGTGTCATTGTGCTGAAAATCGCACACACTTCAGCTTTAGTTACAACTGAAAACAAATCTGAGATTCTATTACACACACACACACACCTGCCGCTCACACCTGGACCTGATCGGTAAAAGTGTAAATACAGTATATTTATACATCAATATTACAGTCCAGCAGCAAACTGTGATCATGGTTCTACTACAAATTATTGACACGCTCAACTAACTTTTTTTTTAATTGCTGTGATCTGTTGTGTCCTGTTCTAGGATGTAGCCACGCACAACAACCAGACATCATACGCACAAGGTACATGTTTGTTCCCAGCAACTGCACATGAGTTTCCAAAACAAATCAATAAAGCATGGGTCTCTATGAGAAATAGATAAATCAAGAATGCAAGGCACTCCACTTTAGCCTCCAAACACACACGCACATGCACCACTTTGAACTCACACAGACACTACTTTGTCTCACTCACATACACACACACACGTCTGAGTGTGTGTGTGTGTGTGTGTGTGTGTGTGTGTGTGTGTGTGTGTGTGTGTGGTGAACGTGTAGTATGTGAATGCATGTAATAATACGATATACGGCCTAAATGGCACTTCATATACAGGTGAAACTCGAAAAATTTGAATATCGTGCAAAAGTTCATTTATTTCAGTAATTCAACTTTAAAGGTGAAAATAATATCTTATACAGACTCATTACATGCAAAGTGAGATATGTGAAGCCTTTATTTGTTATAATTGTGATTATTATGGCTTACAGTTTATAAAAACCCCAAATTCAAAATCTCAGAAAATTAGAATATTACATATAATCAATAAAAAAAGGTTTTTAAATACAGAAATGTCGGCCCTCTAGAAAGTATAATCATGCATATGTATTAACTAAGTACTTGGTTTGGGCCCCTTTTGCATGAATTCTTGCCTCAATGCGGTGTGGCATGGATGCTATCAGCCTGTGGCACTGCTGAGGTGTTATGGAAGCCCAGGTTGCTTCTATAGTGGCCTTCAGCTCCTCTGTATTGTTGGGTCTGGTGTGTATCATCTTCCTCTTGACAATAGTCCATAGTTTCTCTATGGAGTTCAGGTCAGGAGAGTTGTCTGGCCATTCATCCACAGTAATACCATGGTCAGTCAACCAGTTACCAGTGGTTTATGGTACTGTGGGCAGGTGCCAAGTCTAGCTGGAAATTGTCATCTCCATAAAGCTTGTCAACAGACATAAGCATGAAGTGCTCTAAAATCTTCTGGTAGATGGCTGTGGTGACTTTGGATTTGATAAGACAGTGGACTAACAGCAGCAGATGACATGATACCTCAAATCATCACTGATCCAAATGAAATGTTGCGTTTCATTTTGAAATCAAGGTCCCACAGTCTAGAGGAAGAGTGGAGGGGCACAAAATCCAAGGGGCTTGAAGACCACTGTCAAGTTTCAACAGTCAGTGATGATTTGAGGCACCATGTAATCTGATGGTGTTGGTCCACTGTGTTATCAAGTCCAAAGTCACCACAGCTGTCTACCAGGAGATTTTAGAGCACTTCATGCTCCTGTCTGTTGACAAGCTTTATGGAGATGCTGAATTACTTTTTCCAGCAAGACTTGACACCTGTCCACAGTGCCAAAACCATAAGTAACTGGTTGACTGTCAGTGGCGTGCACAGGTAGACCTGAGGTGGTGCTGAAGCACCTGCCCTTTTCCCCTGGCCCAATCAAGTGCCCTTTTGAAAAAAAAAAAAAAAAATGTGAAAGTTTTTTTTTTTTTTTTTTTTTACAGTGTATGTGGCCCATGCCGACATTATCATCTATAAATGCTCAACGATTAAAAACTTTGACAATAATGCCCCAATAAATATGCCCCCCCCCCCCTCCTCCTCCTCCACACACACTTCCTTTGTCAACGTGAACGCACAGAGTGGACACAAACGGAGGTGTGTTGCCGCAGCAGTTCACAGCTGCTGCACACACACACCTACTCCCCGGCCTGCCCTGCTCCACCAGCGAGGTAACACATACATGAATGGAGTCAAGAATGTATTGTTTGCCCCCTAAGCCTCAGTTGCCAAGCTATAACTTGCATTTATTTGTCTCTGTTATAAAGTAGCATCATGCAGCGCCACACAGCTGAGCATAAATTAGCCGACTGTCCAGCTAGCCCCCCCCCCCAAAAAAAATAGATATGACGTGATGAACACAACTAATGTCGGCGGAGTTTGTCATTGGTACAGCATGTGAATCGATCAGTATGCTGAATATTTAGTGTTGTTTAGGTTTACTTTAGGCTATATAATTAACACTTCACTTGCAGTAATTTATTTGCTAAATGACAAACAGGCAATTCCCAATTGCCTGCAGAAAAAGTAGCCTTGTGCCTTGTTGTAATGTAACCAAGCAGGCTTATTCATATGGTTGGTCTCTTTTTATTTACAAATTGCAGTATAATGCCTAGAAAGGAGAGGTTAAAAAAGGAAAAAGAAAGGGAGCTACAGCAGGCAGCCCAGGGGAGCAGCTCTCTGCTCTCCTGGATGAAAGCATCCACCATCAGCAAGGAGGAAGATGAAGACGAAAGGTCAGAGTCAAGACCAGAGTCATGTTAACTGTTCAGGGCCTTTTAAAGCTCAGATTTTAATGTTGAACTGTTCCTCAAATGTTATTGAAATATCTTAAAAGCTGTCCACACATTTCTACGCAAAGTGGGTTGGTGGTACTAAATCAGTCATGAAGCTATATAAGCTAATTATATTATTTTGTCCCAAACATAAGTTATTTCTATGTTACAAGACTTGCAGTAATCTTGTATTTACCTTAATAGGATATTATTAGTACGGAGATCAAGGGCCTAACGAAGACTTCAAAGACAGAATTCGGGATAAGGGATTATTTTAAAAAATCAGAAAATCAAACATACATTTTTTCTTTCTGCTTTTTGGTAATTCTGTGTCTCCAAATTATTCCAGAAAATAGTACTAAATAGCCCGACACAGGTGATTTAGCCTTAGCTTTCTTCTCAAAGTGCACCAGATTGATGAATTTTACTTTAAAAGGTTCAAATTTTTCTTCCGGGGGAGCATTCCCCCGGACACCCCTAGAAGGTCCAGGGTCCCAAACACAGTCTCCCAAATTCCTTTTGAGAAACACTCTATGTGTGGCCGGGTATTAAAAGTCATTAGGCCAGGGGGGGGTTTTGTACAAGTACCCTTAAAATGATTTGGTCATTCATCGATAGAATATATTGTGCCCTTTTTTTTGCACTGAGCACCTGCCCCCCAAAATGTCTGTGCACGCCACTGTTGACTGTACTACTATGTTGATTGGCCAGACAACTCTCCTGACCTGAACTCAATAGAGAAACTATTGGCTATTGTCAAGAGGAAGATGAGACACACCAGACCCAACAATACAGAGGAGCTGAAGGCCACTATCAAAGCAACCTGGGCTTCCATAACACCTCAGCAGTGCCACTGGCTGATAGCATCCATGCCATGCCGCATTTAGGC
This sequence comes from Hyperoplus immaculatus, assembly GCA_949357725.1. Lineage (NCBI taxonomy): Eukaryota > Metazoa > Chordata > Actinopteri > Uranoscopiformes > Ammodytidae > Hyperoplus > Hyperoplus immaculatus. The sequence continues at coordinate 11,690,234 of OX442352.1, read as the reverse complement.
AATAATTTGTGCAAAAGGGGCCCAAACCAAGTACTTAGTACATATGCATGATTATACTTTCTAGAGGGCCGACATTTCTGTATTTAAAATCCTTTTTTTATTGATTTTATGTAATATTCTAATTTTCTGAGATTTTGAATTTGGGGTTTTCATAAGCTGTAAGCCATAATAATCACAAGTATAACAAATAAAGGCTTGAAATATCTCACTTTAATGAGTCTATATAATATATTAGTTTCACCATTCAGGTTGAATTACTGAAATAATTGAACTTTTGCACAATTTTCGAATTTTTCGAGTTTCACCTGTATGTCTCTCTGCCAAGACCCACGCTCACACTCCTCTTTGAAAATACAGGCACCTTTGGCTCTGATGTTGAGCCGTCGTCGCCTGCGGTAAGCAATGGAGAGCTGCAGTGTGCAGGATGGAGAGCTCTGCCTACCGCCACCAGCACTGTGACCCACTGGTCCACATCAGAATACACCCAGCAGGACCGCTCAGCTCAGTGTCTGGCCTACTCAGCCACGCCCACACTCACTACCGATGTGTACATGCAGACCCTGTGTCCCAGCTACACCATGCTGACCTACACGCACACACCGCTGCTCACTAACTTTGGGGTGAGTAGGAAACTGTCCCTGTATTCCAAATTGCATACTCATTCTTTTTCCTATTCTACACACTACAGCTGATTATAAACATAATCTAGTTAGCATGCAGTAACTTGCGTCTTGCTTACATATCCGGGGCATCGCTGGTTGTTTTCACTTGGAGGCTTTGTCGATGTGATGTCACTTCCGGAGTGCACTGGACTGCGGGTCAGAATCGCCCAAATAGCATGCTGATTTCAGCACTTAAAAAATCTCGACCGGATGTTGTAGGTATCAGGGTATTTTTAAGCATGCTAAATCTGACCACAATTATTGGGACATCCTACATCGTTTTCTACCATATTAAACAACAGGGAAGTATGGGGCTTGGAACTCAGGGTGTGGTGGAAATTAATCTAAGGTCAGAGGTCAGCTCAGGTTTGAAAGAGATTTCAGGAGACTGGGAAGACTTATGCAGCAATATCTTTTGAAGCTTGGTCGTGGAGAACGGGAAAGCAGCACAAGTGAATTTTTCATTCAGTTCTGTATTGGGACAAGGACAATAGTCCAACTAAATGTCTGTGTAAAAACTAAACTTATCATGTAAATGTACTGTGTCTTCTACCTGGCGTCAAAACTGTTCTATTGTCTGAAAGATGGATAGACACATAAGATAGGCAATGCGGGGGCGCCCTTAGCTCAGTTGGTAGGGCGTCCCCACACGGGCCGGGACCAGCAGCAGACCCGGGTTCAATTCCCGTCCGCGGTTGTTCTCTGCATGTCACTCCCCTCTCTGCCCCATTTCACCTCTGCTTCTTATACACTATCAACAAAGCATGAAAAATGCCAAAAAATATATAAAAAAAAAGAAAGGCCTAAAACAAACATTCTGCATGTGTTGTATCTGGGAAGTGTATTCCTGAGGACATGCTGAAAGACAATAAAAGAAGAAATTAGACAACACACACATCTGATAGAGAGTTCTTTTTGTATATTCAATGTAATTTGAGTGTTATTTGTGTGTTGTTTCAGACCATACCAGTGGCCCAAGCATCAGCTTCTACTCTTCCGATGGAGCTCCCAGAGTCGGCACTGACCTACCTCCCCTGGGCTCAGCCCCTCACCACTATATCCACCATGCCCGGCACGGGGGTCCAGTTTGCCCCCGGCTCTGCGGCCCTGCCCGGGTCCCCTCTGTCAGTGCACATGCCCCTGTCCATGTCTCTGACCCGCATGATCCCTCAGAGTGCAGAGCCTCAACCGCTTGCACTGGAGCTGCAGCAGCGTTCAGAGCAGCAGCTTGTGGAGCCCCAACCACAAGAGCATTCCCTGGATGAAGAAGATCCAGGGATAGAGCCTGAATCACACAGCCTCCTGGATACACTTTTGGAGGAACGACAGGACGATGTAGACGGTGACAAAGACTTGTACAGCAGCTCCATCTTCATCGAAAATGTCTGAAAGAGTGTTCCTCTGTCAGTATGAGCAGTATTATTTGGGGTTGTTTCTCAGGTGCCAAAATTAAAAGATAATTTAGGTTAATTGAAAGCTGGGTTTAAATTTGGTAGCTTAATTCATGAAAATCACTGTACTCATCCAAATAATACCTGGGATTGATGCTGGATTCCTCGCCAAACCCCAGGCATGTAATCACTCACACATTTGTCTAATATGTACTACTAAAGCACAATAAAAACTGAATTTTGGGACCGGGTCTTGTGTTGAAACCCGTTATAAACATCTCATCTTGATGCCTCTAATATTTTAATTGATATTAGCTGGAACATTGGAGCATTACCCATAGGCCTTTCACACCGCCGCAAAATCGGAGCTAGTTCCGGGCTAGTTCGGAGCAAGAGCCAATGTTTTGGTTTCACCACGCCAGAGAGGCTGTAAAAACCGGTTCAACTCAAACCCCAGGATTGAGCAGGGTTTGAGGTAAGAACTGCTTGCGCCAGCGGCCGGGGGAGGGATTATCCTGCCCAACCAGACCAACTCAAACCTCATGCCCGCCATATTTAAAAACACCGCTACTACGAGACGTAAACATAACATAATTACCAAACGTAGCGATCAAATTGACCGGCGAAAATACGCTGTATGGGTCCTGTTTAAGCAAAATAAACTTGTGTCACCACTGGTAATGCCAGAGACATTGCTTTCTATATTGAAAAACACTATCTTTAGATCAGCGCGCAACAGTTAAGTTACAAATAGAGCATTAAGGCTGCGGCTTCACATTAAAAGCATTTCACTGGCTTCACATTAGCATTTCACTGGACAAACGTGAGTTGGCTTTTATTTTGAAGTAACATGAAAGTAAACGCTGAAGCAGGCAGCACCTTCACAGCATGGACATATAAACACAGAGCCCACTGAGCCGAGCGGCGCGACAAACGGAGACACACACACACACACACACAGATAAAGTGAGAGCCAACACGTGTAAAAATAAGACGTATTCGCCGCTGTTGTTGTGCTTAAAGCTAGCGCTAGCTTTAGCGTTAGCCACGAGAGCAGCGACGTACACACACGTTTACAGTGATGTCATGACGTTGCTCTCTTGCCGGCTCCATGGCTGCTCTAGTCGTTGTGAAACCAACCGGTTCATAACTGGTATAAGGCTGTAACCAGTTTTAAACTGGCCCCAGCACCAGCCCGGAACTGACTCATGGTTCTTTTTGGTGTGAAAGGCCTACCATTGATTTAAAATACTACATTTTTACTCAAACTGTTGATGAATTGTTAACGACACATTATAATGTAGTTGAAAGCCAATGCAAAGACATGTTCTAAGAGTATGTTAATGTTCTCTATTTGGCCAATACAACATCTCCAATGAAGGCATATTTTATACAATGACATGTTACATTTATTTTTTTAACATTGTCATTCATGTATTGGACAATACACTGAGATCACTTAAGATGAGAAAGATACACTATAGTGTGTTTTAAACCATTTATTAAAAGTTATACTGCTTATAGAGTGAATGCTAAATAGGGGGGGTTGAAGTAAATTGTAACCAAATAGCATATTTTTAGCAATGATACCAAGATCTCCACAGTTCATTTAATTAGTTATTTGTTATTTAAACAAATAAGAGTGATGGTGAAAAGTACAAAAGAGAAGACCATAGTTGTAATACAACTTAATTAATTTAGTTGTTATTGCTAACACCTGTTACTGTTTGCAATGACTAAATACTGGTGTAGTGAAGGGAAAAAACACTTTCTCTCTTTTTTTGTGGATTACGTTATTTGTAGTTGTTGTTTAAGAGTGTGTAAGATATGAATGCTTTTCATTACCTATATTTGAATCATATTCATGCTTTCAGCTGTTTCTTTTAGGAAATGAAAAAAAGGAAATAGAAGACTGTACTGTTACAGTACAAGTTCTGTCAAGGACAATCGCATTTTTTCGGAGACACGGTTACCATTAATTGCAATCCATCTCCTCGTAGCCTCAAGGTGTTGGCATGGGGAATAATCATGTGCCCTTCACTGCTGTTTTATATTTAAATGGCTATTTAACTTGTATCCAACCAGAACATGAGATGCGTGTGGGAGCAAGTTGATCAAAGAGGAACACCCATTAAATAGTTAGGTACTGACTGTGTCACTATCTGATATACTGTCAAGCCATGGTGTTTTAACATAGAAAGATTGAGTTGTAATAACTGACAAAAACAATGGGTTTAAAAAAGACCATGGATTTAGGAGCACTATTTGAGTCCTGCCAGAATTGATTTAAAAGTATGTCAGAGTCACAAACTGTACTATTCTGTAAAGCACCAAAACAATACAGAGAGTTCAGCTGTCAATATGGTGTCAACTGAGGCCAGTGAGCACATGTCAAGTCTTTTAACTGACTTTAAACTGATATTGTCAGGCAAGATCATCCCTTTGCCATATCTTCCCTTTCTCCCAAAGAAAAGTGTGCAAACAAGAGTGACATGCAGTACATTACATTTCCATAAGAAGTTTAAAGCTACATGACATGTAAACAGAGCAGTGCATGGTGGATATAGCAGGAATGTTTGTTGAAAAGGGGAGAATGCATCATGAATAAATGAATACAGAAACAGTAAAAAAGTTTGCAAGCCGTTGTTCATTGTGTCTTCTTGGCATTGAACTTCCAATGTTTCGGTTGCAGTTATATCTCTATGCCATATGGAGCCGCACACGTTGCAAAACCCACCTGCAGCTTTCAACTTGAGGAAGTGTTTTCGTCTAAATGAATCTTTTCTGAGGTCGTAGTTCCAACAGTGATATGCAAGGTTATTTAGAGTGTCTGAAATCCCAGGGCTTTTAGATGTTGTTTGGTGCACTGAACCGTCTGCCACAGTCCTGCCCCCAGTGCTCTTGCTCACTCTAGGCATTGAACTCCTCTTGCATCTATCCGGGGATTTCCCCCAAGGGAAACTGACATCGTGAGGGGGAAGCTGCTGCAACTCACCTGTCAAATACCACACCTGGAAGGACCTGGGATCGTATTGCGTTGGGGAGAAAAAAAAGAAAAAGAACGTAGCGGGCGTGCTCATGTGATGGTAATGTGAAGAGAAGAAAAGTTGACTTTGTCTCTGTTTACTTATGCAGAAAGAAAATTGTGAAATCATAACAAATGTTAAAAGTACAAGTGACAACTGAAACTTGAGATTTTGCTAAATGAATAAATCTAATTCCGAGAGTGCAGAGTGCCCCTGCTGTGCCCCAGCGTCTCTATTGTGTTTTCCTCTGCTCTTGTGAGTGCTTGTGTCTGTGTGTGTGTGTGTCACCTGGATGGATCCCTGTCACCTGCACACCTGCCTACAATCAACTCACTAACTTTTAGTATATCAACCTATCATGGGAGTTAATAAAAAATCAAAAGTCTGATTTTGACAGACGTCATGTGTTAATGTGCACCGCCTCTGAACCTGAAACACTTTCAAATCTGTTTTTCATCCTCCCTGGCTCGCTTATAAAGTATTCTTGGAAAATGGTAAATCCCATGACACAGTCAGTTAGAAAGTACTGCCATTTTTTTTGCAAGTTAATTACAAAAGTGAACTGAAGCTCCCATGTGGATCAAAGAAGGGGCAGTTGGTCCTCTGCTTACTCACTGACACGGTTTATGTTCCCATGTCCTCGGGGCGATCCAGGGATGTAAACAGTGTTGAAAGGTAATGGGTTACACTCATTGCTTATAATTGTTTGTAGTTTCTCAATATATTCTTTCTCTCCATGGCTCTAACACCCCCCCCCCCCCATTCCATCAGCCCACAGTTTATTTTATTATCTCATGTGGGGCAGCACTGACTGCACTGACTGACGAATGTGTTAGAGTCCCTTTAAAGGGCTCTATCTTTGGGCCAAGAGGCGTTGCAGGAACAAGCCTGTGCAGAACCTTTAGCACGCATGCAGGGCGGGGTCACACAGAGCTCTCGCCAGGTTCCTTAATCATGGAAAGGTTGCGCCCCAGGTTCTCAGAAATCTGGCACCCCAGGAGGCTGAATACACATGTCGCAATCAGTCCTAATTGGAATCCTTTATTACTAGAATGCTAAGAAGTTTTTAGTAACCATTGCTAGGGTCCGCGTAGCAGTCACCTGCATGCTTAGATAAAAATAGATTATTTTGTAATCCAGCCATTATTTTCTCATGCATTTTAGTTAAGAAAAGTGCGAGTAGATAATGGGACCGGAGAAGTGTGTCGACTTTGTCAACACTTAGTGGCTTAGAGTTAATTTTCCTTCTCAAGTGGCTGAAGTAGTCTCTTAATATTCTAAATAATATCCTGTGCTTACATTGTGCTTGCATTTAAGGAACTTGCCCTTGAGTGTTCTAAAAGGCGCCCATGAATAAATTGAGTTTTACAAACTCTTGAAGTGTAAAGGCCTGTCTCTGTTGCTATACAAGGGAATTTGGAAGGTTTGTATAGAAAAAGGATCAATTGGAGTGAACTTTGGGAAATGGAGGCAAGCAGTATTAGCTTAATCATCAGAGCTCTGTACACCGCCCTCCCATCACCGAAGAATCTCTAGAAGTGTTTTAGCCAAGATCCAATGCACTCAAACACATCATGGCAGGATGTAAGGCAAGTCTCCTACACCTGGCAACAGAATCAGGTTCTCAAGCACCGGGCATCGGCACTTGAGAACAAGCAAAGTGCAACCAACTCCTTACCCCCAAGTGCAATGACAGAAAAGGCCAAAACATCCAGAAGAAGCCAGAAACAGGTCACTTGTGCATGGCCCATGAGTGGAAGATGTTAGTGGATATCCGCCAGAAGCTCACCAGGTCTGCTTGGCGGAAGCAATCTCAGCTGGGAAACCTTAGATAGCTACCACCAACTATCTCTGAAGGCCGCTTACATCATAGCGCTCACACTTTACACTTCTGTCGCATTCACCCCATTCACCCACACGCATTCAAATTCAAAGAATTGATTTCAAAATTCTGATGTTGGTTTATAAAGCACTAAATGGTTTAGGGCCAAAATACATTACTGATATGCTGATAAGTTATGAACCGTCCAGAGCCCTTAGGTCGTCTGGGACAGGTCTACTTACAGTCCCTAGAGTTAGGACTAAACGAGGAGAAGCAGCTTTTAGTTTTTATGCACCAACAATCTGGAACAAACTCCCAGAGAACTTGAGGTCTGCTGCAACTCTCAGTTCTTTTAAATCGAGTCTGAAGACTTTTTTGTTTCCTTTTTAACTTGCAATTTTCATTTTATTTGCTTCTTTTATTATGTTTTTTTAAATGTTTTATAATGTGTTTTATGTATTCTAATCTTGCCCCTGTAAAGCACTTTGAGTGGCCTTGTGTCTGAATTGTGCTATATAAATAAACTTGCCTTGCCTTGCCTTGCATACACCAACGGCATCAGCCATCGGGAGCAACTTGAAGTTCAGTGTCTTGCCCAGGGATACTTCGACATGTGGCAGGAGGTGGGGATCGAAACACCAACCTCTACTGCAATCAGAAGACGACAGCCCTACCCACTTGGCCACAGCCGCCCCTGGGTCATGCCACTTCAGTGATTCTGCAAAGTGTAACCCATTCAAAGATCAACGTGGTGAATCTGAAGAGCAGGGTGATCATGTGTTCCCTCCTATCTGGTCTTGAGAACACCTACCTACTGTAAATTCTCACTAGAAGTGCTCACCATATATTGGCTCAAGGGTTGAATAACATCAAGTCCTGTGTTGGACTGATTGTAAAATTCACTCATTAATCATTTGAGCTTCGGTAAGAAATCTTAGGTTAATCAGTGAGCCAGTGGTCAGTGGATCTTGTCACCTTTGGACACAACCAATTTGCAGTATTTGTCTTTTTCTTCATATTAAGTGGATGACATGAGAGAAGGTATCAAAAGGACTTTTCCTTGATATTTTTAGAGAGGTGCAGTGCAGAAACACCACTTTAACAATAAAGCTTGGGAATAGAAAACAATGGCAAAAATGAAATGATACCACCGGTTTCAAAAGGGTTTCCCTGAAAAGTAAGTAAGTAAGTAAGTAAGTAAGAGCGCCCTTCGCAGACCAGGGTCACAAAGCGCTTCACATTGGGAAGCAACAACAGATTAAAATTGTACATACATTTAAAAGGCCAAGACAATACAGTGATACACATAGCAGCCCCAATAACAAATTAGGCAAAAGCCTGCACAAATAAATAGGTTTTTAGTTGACGTTTGAAAGCGTCAACAGACTCTATTGAACGCAGAGAGATGGGAAGATCGTTCCAGAGCTTGGGAGCAACAGCCTGGAAGGATCCAGGTCCGCAAACGAGTACGTGGAACCATCAGCAGTTTCTGCTCCATAGACCTCAGAGCCCTAGCAGGGGTGTAAGGCTGAATCAGATCACTGACATAGGATGGAGCCTGATCATGCAAAGCTCTAAAAGTTAGAACCAGAATTTTAAAGTTGGTCCTAAAGGACACTGGCAGCCAATGCAGAGCTTTTAGAATAGGGGATATGTGAGTCCTCCTATTAGAGCGGGTCAGAATTCTCGCTGCAGAATTTTGCACTAACTGCAGGCGAGACAGCTCCTTCTTGTTTAGACATGAAAACAAACTGTTACAATAGTCTAAACGCGAAGACACAAAAGCATGAATGATCAGCTCTAAATCATTTTGTGACACCATTTGCCTGAGTTTAGAGATGTTCCTCAACTGAAAAAAGCAGTTCCTGGTTAGCTGTTTGCAGTGCTGCACTAATGACATGTCTTTGTCAAAAATAACACCGAGGTTTCTTAGGCTAGGTTTGACAGACTGGCCTAGGTCACTCAAGTACTGGTTAATCCCTGGAATTAATTTATCAGGGGCAATAACCAGTGTTTCAGTTTTATCTGTATTTAACTGGAGAGAGTTACTTAGCCATTGCTTTATTTCTGCTAAGCAAATAACTAAGGAATCAAGCCTCTGGAACTCAGTTGGTTTGAACGTGCAGTACAGCTGGATATCATCAGCAAACATGTGGTACGAAAAATCAGAAAATCTCTGAATGACTCTTCCCATGGGGAGCAAATAATACAAGACCCAAAACGGAACGTTGAGGGACTCCACACAACAGATCTGCTGACTCAGACCTTATCTGGTTTGCTGTGACACTGAAGCTACGTCCAGATAGGTAAGAGGAGAACCAATGTAGAACTGACCCTGACAGTCCTACTTCATCCCTCAGTCTTCTCAGCAGGATCTGGTGGTCGATGGTGTCAAAGGCTGAGGATAGATCCAAGAGAACTAGAACAGTGCATTTACCAGAATCAGCGGACATCATGATGTCACTGGACACTTTCAGTAAGGCTGTCTCTGTAGGGTGGTGTTTGCGGAAACCAGACTGAAACTTCTCGTTGATGTTATTTTGATCTAGGAAAAATGACAGCTGTTCAGAGACCACCTTCTCTAAGATCTTGGACAGGAATGGCAGCTTGGAAATAGGTCTGAAATTACTGAGGTCTGTTGGGTCTAAGCCTGTCTTTTTAATTAGAGGCTCCACTATGGCATGCTTAAATGTATCGGGAAACACACCAGCAGTGAGAGAGGTTAACCATTTTGGTAACCCAGGGAGCAATTACCTCAAACACTTTGGCAAATAGCCTACAGGGAAGGATATCGGATGAGCAAGAGGAGGGTTTCATCTTGGTCACTAGTGCTGAGATGTCATCAAGAGATACCGACTTAAATGAGGACCATAAGTTGGAGACAGGCTCAATGACAGCAGGGGTTCCACATAAAAGGGGAGGGATTTTCTCCTTGATCGACTTAAAATTGTGGGGCAACAGGACATACAAGACAATTAATCGAGTCAAACAATACTTTAGGGTTCTTTTTGTTTACTGTTACCAGTTTGCGAACATACTCAGATCTGGCATTTTTCACAATTTCATTGTACGAGGCCACAAGATCCCTGAGATGAAGTCTGTGCACCTCAAGGTTAGTGGATTTCCACAATCGCTCAGTCTTTCGACATAGTCTCTTCAGACTCAAGGTGTCTTCATTTGTCCAGGGGCACTTTTTATTTTGTATAGAAAGGTTTGATTTAACTGGAGTCACCTGTTCCAGAATGTTAACACAGTGATTGGTAAAACAGTGAATTAAATTGTCCACATCAAGGCAATCCATGAGCAAGAGAGGGTCAAACTTAGCAGAAAAGTCATCTGCAGTATTGGCAGTGATAACACGCCTCTGAGACCTAACTTCAGCGGGCTTAGACTCAGGGCTGATGTGCAGATCAAAGAAACAAGACAATGATCACTCAAATGAACGTCATGTACAGACACATTCAAAATGTCTAGGCCAAGTGTAAAAAACAAATCTAGAATGTGGCCTTTCTGGTGCATGGGCTCAGAAACATGTTGCTCAAAATTAAAAGCTTCAGTCAATGTTTAAAGTTCCATTGCGGAACAAGATGAGCTGTCATCAATATGAAGGTTAAAATCTCCAAGGATTAAAACAGATTCCAACTTTATTATGGAGGATAAAAAGTCACTAAAATCCTTCAAAAACACAGCAGCAGGACCAGGAGGACGGTAGATGGACACACAGTTAAAAGGGTTAGAAGAACCCACCATTATCATCTGGGACTCAAATGAAGCAAAATCCTGGGTCTGTGTCACTTTGCAAGTACAACTGTCCCTATAAACAACAGCCAGACCCCTTCCACGACGACATGGGTGGGGCTTCCCCACGGCAGAGCAGTCAGCTGGACAGAGTTCATTTAGGTGAATAAACTCTTCCTCTCTCTGCCATGTCTCCGAAAGAAACAATAAATCCAGCTTTTCTTTTGTGAAGAGATCGTTTAAGGAGAAGGATTTATTTGAAATGGACCGTGCATTGAACAGGCCGATATGCAAAGTTGATGACATCACAAAGGCACGAAAACCCAGGGGGCTTGATAGTAATTTATTTCCTCTACACCAAAATGTGCCGATCCTGTGCTGATGACTACTGCTTTGGCTATTTGCACGTTTCATTTATCTCACTGTTCATCACTGGAGGATTAAAAAAGGCATAGCATAAAGAGAGGGAACCAGTCCAGTCATGCTGAGGCCTGTCCTTCCTGCTCGGCTCACAGAGAACACCTAATGGGAAGGTTATCCTTAAACAGCCCAAGACGCCACAGATCAAGATAGCAGACCCCAAGTAAAAAGGGTGTGGGGGTCCAAAGGAGCCTTCACTCTACAGTTATCTCACATTATGACACTTTTTCAGCTGTTCTCACAAACAGATCTATCTCTACAGTTATCTAATGAGAGGGGCGATGCAGGTAGGAGTGCCAAGGCCAATAATGTTGTGACTAGGAAGAATCTACTGAATGTTTATTGTGGTAAACCTGTCAGCTAAACACTGTTTTTTTTTTTTTTTTTTTAAAGATATTTTTATGCTTTATTTGACAGTGCAGAGAGACAGAGGTGAAATGGGGCAGAGAGGGGAGTGACATGCAGAGAACGACCGTGGGCGGGAATCGAACCCGGGTCTGCTGCTGGGCCCGGCTCGGGAGGGGGACGCCTTACCAACTGAGCTAAAGGCGCCCCCCAGCTAAACACTGTTTTAAGACTGCCTTTTCTTGCGCTGTTCCTAGCTGTATATTAGGTGGAGCGCCTCTCTTGAGCCCCTGCCCTAGTTCCCCCGAAGTCCCCTTAATCAAAAATATACAAGTTGGTTTTATGTTTTCTTGATATAGGCCTACTTATTCCTTTTAATTATTATAATGATTAATTTACATTTGTTTGCATGTGTGTTCTAAAGATTGAAGATTAGGCTAAATGTGATGTCTGTGTGAATAGCTGTTGTAGGGTGACAACTTCAGGGTGGGAAGAATAGTGCCTCTTGGTTGGGTTGGTGCCCCTATTTTTTTCTCTGTTTTTTGTTTTTGCTTGAGCCACTGCCCCCTAAAATGTCTGTGCACAGCTGGCAGCCATCGCTGATTACACTAGGTAAGTCAATAAACCAGTAACTTGAACTTGAATGGAGTTGTAATCGTTTTTCATTTGGTAGAATTGTATGTATATGAAAACTATGACTTTAATAGTGTCGACGAACCTACTTCACAAATAGAAAGACGGCACTACCTGACATGAGGTGTGTTCCACCTGCACTTAACCAATGTTTGATGTGTAAATAGGGCTTTCCTGAAACTTTCTCAGTACGGCTGCACTGCGTGTGAGCTGCCCAACCAGTGTGTGTGTGTCTGTTATCAGCCCTGGGTGTGTGTGGAAAAGAAAAACACAAAAAAACACATGAATGAATTTAAACAGCCCCTTGATTTACTCAACAAAGAAACACCCTCTGATATGAATACACACACTCACGGGTGAAAGGGTCACTCGCACAATGCAGTGATATTTACACCACTCAACATCCTGCTTTGTTTTCTCAAAGCCAGATAATGTTTCATTTAGAATGCCAAAGTTTAATGTGTCACTGGAAGGAAAAAGAAAACATGAAGAAAATATATTATCTATCCTATCCATTAATTGGAGGATAGCTTTACCTGGCACCCATTTTTGGGAATCAGTAATTATTAACAAACGACAATAGCATCAGTGTGTCGAGACACAAAGGACTTGATTCAATACTTGTGATCATAAAACTTCAAAGGAGTATCTTGAAGGTTTACAGCTTGCCCACCGTCACTGCTCCATGTACAGAAGATAACATTTAGACATTTGGAGCCTCACGGTGGCCATTAAACCCTGCTGTTATGATTTCATCAATGTAGCTTTAAGAACATCTCCTCTGCGTCGGATTGAAAGTCAGACATCAGAGTTAATTATTTATGGACTTTGACAAAGTTAGCCCAGTGTCCTTACCTTTACCCTTAACCTTAAAACATACTCTTAACCCTCAAACATGCTTTGGAGAAGTGAGGACTAGCCAAAATGTTCTTACTTTCCAAAAATTTCCTCATGATATGAAAGTTAAAAGCTTAAACCTGTCCTCACAAAGATCCCTGTACAAGTATATTCACACACACACACACACATGCACACACAGCTGTTTTAAAAGCCGAGTAAACAATGGTCTACTAATGTATCAACACAATGTTTCATAGAGACAAAAAAGTCTTCTTGGAGAAATGAAATACTACGCACAAATATCTTTGTTGGTGTAGGCATGCTGAAACATCAACGGCAAATAAAAGCAGATTAAAGAGCCTTGTGGGCGTTTTTTTTTTTTTTTTTTTTTGCAGCGCTCAGGTGCTGCCAAGAACTTTGCAGGGGGATTTCCACAGGCACAGGTACAACCGGTGCATGAAGGGAGGTCGCCAACAGGATCTGTACAATACACTCTGTACACAGAGATTACACAAATAAATCGCGTACACAATATACATGCACACCCCAAGCCCTAATCCTGTAGTATTTAACTTTGCCACAGTGCACGCACTTTGAGCGATTGACAGCTACAGTAGGTGTGAAGGAAAGCCGGGATTTCAGATTTTTCCTGCTTGTTGACTTAGCTCGTGCACTTGGCAGACTTGGCAGTGACCTTTGTTGAAGTGCTCGGAGAGTCTGTTGGATTCTCTGAACATTTTTTTGGCACAGATGAGTCCATCTGCTAACGGGTCATGTGAGCACTTGGCATTCGGTACTGAAACTAATCCCACTGCAGTTTCTATAACTTGATTCAACTTGTAATGCAATAAGACACCGCAAGAACATACCAGACATACAGTTGTGCCGCTTCTTTATCTATCTGATAATGAGTCATTGTTTGTGATGATGAGCAAGAGAACAACTGCTGACCTTTTCGAAATATTTGATCGCCTAACTTATTATGACAAATTTAACTTTATTTTTCCTTTCAAAGAGGGAACCACTACTGTTGATAAGGATAAGGTTGAATTGTGATTCCTGGAGAGACAGTGTAATTCACGTTTCTAACAATTGACAAACAGACAAAGGCTTGCTTTTTTTGTGAAAGGGTAGAAGAACAAACTGTGGCAGGAGAGCGAGTATCAGCCGAGTATAGCATTAAGAGAGGCAGTGGCTATACTGTATTATTGGTTGTTACTAGTCCACTGATGGCTACCTAAACCTGCTGTACCTACTGTAGTTCAAGCCCTTTTCTGGGATTAAAGGTGGAGTCTGCGTTTCTAGAGAATACTTGTTGTCAAAAAAAATCTTTTGTCAAAATCAGTGAATATCTCTGGATTGTTTTCCCCCAGTGCACACACAGTACAGACAGGTAGCAGATCATAATGAGATATTCACTAATTCCTGTTTCCAGTATCTTTGGGAACCTGACCATTGTTTGAAGACATACCGCTGAAAATCGAGAACATATTCTCTTAGTAATTACTAATCTGTTTACAGTTTACAGTTCATCATAAACTGCACTGATAAAACAACACCTGAATGCAAAACCTGCAATTTTACCTGTGGGTTGGGGCAATGTGTTTATCTCGCTCGTCAGACTTTTTTTTCTTTTCTTGTATGTTATCATATCTGAAATCTCTGCCATTCCATTGGCGAGTACAGTGTTATCATTACTGACAGGAATGATGGCCCGAACTACAAAGAATAACATACGTTATCGTGTTAAGTGGAATTATGCCTGAAACCAGACGATAAAGAAAACACAGAGCAACAATAATGTTCAGGCTACTTATTGCCTGCTTTCAACAATCAGTTACTACAGATTTCCACATGACATGAGAAATTAAAATAGTTTTTCTTTAAATGCTACTGAGGTAGTTTGAGCCTGACAAGTCCCCTTGGGTTCAGGGTAAATGGTTGAGTTTCTTAAGGCCTTACAGCACTTTCAGAGCAAAATGTCACAATATCTCCAAACAGTTTCCATGCGTGGCTGAGGTGGAGAAGTTGGTGTAATGATAAAAACTAAATGCATCAGAGGGCAATGGAAAAATACTTTGCAAATTGGTCATGAAGCATTCATGAAGCCTGGGACTTCCACATCACTGGAGCTGAAGAGGCCAAACATACAGTATTGGCAGATGCAGTTCAGATCTGTGTGTAGGGTTGCAAACTTTCGCTCTGGAATTTTGGGAATATTCAAAATTGGGAATTATAGGAATTAACTAAATGGCGGTCATTTACAGTATATGTTTTTTTTCATATCCTAACATAAATCTAAACATATAAACATTATGTTTTGTCATAGGCAGACAGGCATCCATGCAAATTAATACAATAAAAAACATTACATTTGAACAGATGTATTTGTAAGTAGAACTTTATCAAGTTTTGATTATTTTATGAACAATCAATAATTTCACTGAACAACAAAAAGATGAATGTTGAATAAAATATAACTCATCTGTCTGACCCAACCCATTCAATAAATGAAGTAAATGCCCCCCTCCTGCCCCCATGTGATGGAGGGATGCACAAGGGGGCGTGGCCTCAGTATCCCTGCAGTTAGCAGTGTGCTATGTGCAATTTGCCAAGTGTACTTGCATGAAATCTGGTTGTTTTAGTCAAGATTACGCTAAAGTATTTTTTCCCCACCTTTATTTAAAATCACTGTTTAAGCCTCTGTAAACCTGGTCTAGTAAAAAGCATTATGTGATATCAAGTTAGGTGTCTCAATAAGCTTTAAAAAAAATCTGATTTGAAGTAAAATGTTCATAAATATTATAAAACGTAGTTAAAAAAACTTATTTGTACAGTCTAGAATGTTTGACAGGACTGAAATAACACAGTTAGAAGGTTTTAGAGCATTTCATGTCAACACACACACACACACACAGACACACACACACACACACACACAGACACACACACACACACACACACACAGACACACACACACACACACACACGCACACACATACACACACACACACACACACACACACGCACGCACGCACATACACACACACACCTCCCCTTTCGTACAGCCTTGTTGAGACACTTGCCAGTCTTAACTTCAGTGACCCTGGAGCTAAAAGGGGAAGGGGGTTGGGAGGGCAGCGTAATGCGGGTTGTTTATAATAAGAGATCAGAGTCAGTAGCAGCAGACAGGTGGATCAGGCTAAAGGCTTGATCACATCTCTATCTGTTCTAACTGTTTTTCTGATGGCAGTAAGGGAGCCCCCACTGTCCCCGGGCCCTTTTCACTTCAATGCCTGAGAGCCCTAACCTTGTCTCTGTCTGCAGCGGCTTACTGCATGCATGCGCATTGCAGGGGATTACAGCTTTGACACTCGGGCTGTGGTTATGCTTAGGGGCTGGAGGGTAAGGTTAAAGGGATAGTTCAGTATCTTTGAAGTAGGGTTTTATGCGGTACTAGCAGAGTGTGTTACCTCATGGAGATGGCGATCAGTGCAGTCACTATAAGGAGTGTGCCACCAGACATCTGTTTAGTTCATCTGCTCGACTCAGAGCTACTGCTAATTATTCGAGAGACCCAAGAAAACTAAAATAAACGTCTGTCCGGCAGCAAACTAAAGCTGTGTAAGTGCACAATTGAAGGGATATTTATGTTTGAGGTAAGCATTTACTGTATATATGTGGAGAAAAAAATGTTTTCCGTCTGGCCCCTTGTCTGCAACAGTAGAAGGCTAACTTCTGCTACTGCGAAATCTTCCATGAACTCCTTATAATGACTGCACTGATCGCCATCTCCTTAAGTACCCCCATACAAGCCCACTTCAAAAATACTGACCTATCCCTTTAAACTAGGTCCTTGTCACAAGTTTAGATTCAGATGTTTGACTTTCAGCTCACACGAGGATCAAGTAACTCTAGTAAACGTGATAAGGATCTGGGCCCTCATTTAACAAACACCAAAGATGACACTTTTATGTGCAACACTTTGCATTCATACAAACAACGACAGAGGGAGGATGAGTACTACATGGAATATCTCATCTGTACGCACTCAGTGGTGGTGGCAAAGTACTCAACCGCAGTACGTCAAGGTGGAGTAAGCAATTCTGGAGAGCGCTTGTTGTCGAAATCACTTTTTGTCAGAATCAGTCAATATCTCCTCATCTTCTGCTACCTGTCCGTACAAATCTGGTGTGAATACTCAGTAATCTGTAATTGGGTATGTAAATAAAGGGGAACCCATTGTAGCTAGTAACATGCCAGTTTACAGAGCCTAGGCTGTGTATTAACACTAGATTTTTGTAATAGAAAACCCCTAGTCACCATTTCACTCTCTCTTATGCCAAATTACTCTAGCTAATTACCAACCCTGCCACAACATGCAGATTAATGACTGGGCCAATCATGAGATTAGCTTTTTCTTCTTGAATGATTTCACCCCTGGGCAAACGTTTACCAGGATTGTGGTTTAGAAAGGGGAAGGGAAAAAGGGGAAGGTGGGGTGTCTCTAAAGCCCACCTGTGTTTTTGCAGCCACTTACCCAAACTAGCTTTGGCATTCAACGTATATTTTTGCGTACCTGTATTTAGCAGAGCATCTTGGCTTTGGACCTGGAACCACCCACAGCTTCTCTCACAGTAAAAATAGCAAAGGCTGTCAGTGCCAGTCTGACCTCAAGCGCCACTACAAGCATCTCTGACATCTCCATTCATTGCCTGATTCTAACTATTATATTATAATGTCTTGTATATAGGGGAGAACGGGGGAATCTGAGGCATCGGGTAATGTGAGCCACCCCCTGTATCTAGGCAATGGAAAACATTTGTGGTCATGTGAGATATATGTTTTCAAGCCCCTCTCATTTCCCCATGGCCCTGAAAGACAGGACCTCATGGTGCTGTGATAAGCATGTTTTTTTCAACAAAATAGGTATTTTGCATGTAAAAATAAATTTTCTTGCTGTCAACTTAATCAACTGTTGTGCCAAAGCAAATGTATTCACGTAGAAAAACTTCTATCATACGTGTTGATGAACTACCAACATATAAAAACCATGTGATGATATTAGCTAAAGATTAGCCTGAAATGCTAAGAGAGGTAGTTTTTTCTCAAATTGTGGTGGTGGGGGAAAGTGAGACACTGTCTCACTTTCCCCACCATGAGGCACAAGTTAAGTTTAGTCTTTAACATATTTTAATGTAATATTACATAACATATGTTTTATTTTAATGTCATACACATTGTAGAAAAGCCATCATGCCAAGGAAATACACCAGGAAGACGACCTGGGGCAACCACACGGAAAGAGCACCTTCTCATCTTTCCCTGTAACCTTCAGGGCTGGAATGTAGAGTAGGCCTAGTTGTAGAGTATGACAGGCTGATGTTATAATCCAGTTGGGTCTTCTCCTGTGTTCCGAGTCCCAGGCTGTTCTCGCTGGTGCTGATTTTCCTATGATTTGACCCCCAGACACAAGCTGGCTCTAAGGGTCCTGTGTTCTGACCCCCAGACTGTGTTCTAATCTAACTGGTTCTACCTTTCATTTGAATCTTATTAAAACCTTTTGAATTATAATACTATGTTGTATTTGATTTTTTTCAGAGTTACTTTCAAGTGTTTAGAAAATTTGCTTTGCTTAATTGACCAAACCCCATCATTCTTTTACTAGTCCGACATTATTTCTGGAACATGTGGCTAGTTTTCAGGATTCTAACTGTTACAATATGTGTTGTTATGGTAGTTTCAGAGTGGAAAAAGTAAGTGGTTCACTTTACCCCGTTGATTTGTCTGGTCTGACTCAGTTTGTGAGCCACATGACAACTTTTTTTAAAACAATCATATTTTCACTGCCCTTTGTCTTGAAAAAATTCTGTTAATGCCCATTTCTAGGAAACATCCTGAATTAATGGGAAATGTGTAAATTTGAGTGATAAATCATTTTAGCTCGCTTAGAGGGAAGCACATGTAAAAAGTGGCTCAGATTACCCCGTTCTCCCCTATATATAATTATATAATTATATATATAATTCACATACTTCTTAAGCCAATTAAACCATTTTAAACCCCACAATTATCTGAAAAAGGACAAAAAACAGCTCAAAACAGGGTAGGTTACAAGGTGTGATAATGGGCCTGTTGCAGCAACATGTCAAGTTCATGGCTTGGAGGTAAGTATTTGAGAGCCCATAAAAATCCAATTATTATCTAATTATAATTTTTTTCCACACGCAGCATTTCTTTTGTGTTAAGAATACATTAAGTATACAAATGATTTTTTAATGCATTATACAGTGTTGCACAGCTAAATGGTTAGGACACTCATTTTATAAAATTGAGGGAAAGCATGCAAACTCATATCCAATAGTAACTTAAATTTAGCGTTTATCATTTTAGCGCTATATGTTGTCAATCTAAATCTATGGTAAACCGTTGAATTTATATGGTATACCACATTGCAGGTGCATAGCAGGATTGTTGTGTTAATCTACCCAAGTATTGGTGGCGTTTTTTAAAGACATCACAATAATAAAGTTAACAAGATTAATGTCCCCGACCAAACGTTTTAGGTTAAAATAATATTTTTAAAGACATTTAAGACATTAGTCACATTACAGTACACAAGACAGCCATGTGCTGTTTACATAAACTGAGAGGGACCACAGATTTATATGGTGTGTTTCATAAGTATTGAATGCTTTATTGTGCTGCTCCATGATTATTTTACTAAGAGCTATATCCCCCTGTGCCTTGTAAAAGTTATTGGCTTAGATCTTAGAAAGAAACTTATTTATTATATTTATAAAGCCAGTATCCAACATTATAGGGGAGAGTGGATTGATTTGTGCCTTTTTCAAAGTAAAATTTCCATGATCAAGATTTTTTGATTATTATAGACATGTTAGATAACATTTGACACATGTTTTGGTGCTTTAGTATGCTACACATTGAGTCTATACAGTTAGCACAATGTCAGCCCTAAACTGCTGCATAATGGTAATTATCCAAAATTCTGGGGTTGGGGTGATTTGTTCCAAAGGGCCTGGGGTGAGTTATAAGTAAGTAAGTAAGTAAGTAAAATGTATTTATAAAAGCACATTTTTTGCAACAGTTTGCACTGTCCAAAGCGCTGTACATAGTGCATTCAGTAGGTAAAAAATTAAAGTAAAATAACAATAACAAAAATAAAAGACATAAAGGCCAGACATCCACATATAAACAAAGATAGTAGTGCAGAGGTAAGATAGTTAATGGAGAGGAAAAACCAGGGTGTACAGATGGGTTTTTAGCCTTGATTTAAAGGCAGAAATGGAGGGGGAATCACGTATGTCAAGTGGCAGTTGGTTCCACAAGAGCGGAGCTGCTAGTGCAAAGTACATTTCTGAGAGTTGTGCCATTGGCATGGCTGTATGCTTGTCACCAAAAAAAGTGATTGTCTACAGTAGCTCAGAAGAGACTGACATCTCCATTCCACTTAACGACACCACTGATGAGAGTTCAGATGGCCAAAAAGATGATGAAGGTGACTTTGTCATCTAGAAGGTTGCAGGTAAAAACCACCTAGGTCTGCTAGGCCTTGTTTAAGAAAATTGACCTTCAATCTTTGTAAAATAGTTACTTTATTTGCTTTAAATAAACCCTAAATGAGTAATTGTCTTATGGATTTGTCTAACATTACAGTTTATTAGAAATATATCAATGGCACAATTTACCCCAAGGTATTCTCTCCAAAGGCACAACGTACGCCACACCGGGGGCAAGTTGTGCCACAAGACAACTTTTTTTCCGAAAGCTATATTTCTTACATAAACAATTTATTTCAGATCCAAAGTTATTGTTGCCGGGGATGCACCACATCCTGAAATATACATACATATTTTAGTTGGAGACATTACTGTCAAGGCCTCACTTTAAAGTCACTTTGAGTAAAAAGTGGCACAGCTCCCCCCACTCTCCCCTACTATAAATTCAGTTTGACATTTCCTCATAATTGAAATGTAACCTCTCAATTAAAATGTGCATCAAAAACCTGTACACCTGTTACTGTAACTGCTAGCTTATTTATTCCCTGCTGTTGGTTTAGTTCCATATTTCCGGATTCCTTGACTTCAGAGCAAAGGTGTTGCATTACACAGCACAGTTCAGCCCCAACCTGTAGTCAGTAATCATGTGTTGTTTATTTTTCTCCTACCTCCTCCCACATTTTTGTGCAGTTTCCTGAGAAAGGTGTGAGAGAAATGACGTTTAGACACATTGAAACATAACCAAATGGAGACTTGCTTGGGGCGTTATCTGTAATCCTACACCTACTAAAAGTGTGAAAGAGAAATAATCTGTTTTTGGAGCACTTTTGGTGAGTTTCACACGTTTTATTTAGTACAGCAATGTGTATGAAAATAAATCTAGGCCATACAAAAAAAAAAGTCATCAATACAAAAATATCTGCCTTTTCCATCCATTCCGCATTCACCTTATATTCACTCCACCAAACGAGGCACCGAAAGCCACTCGACAAAGCACACACACACACACACACACTGAAATGCAACGCATAAAAAGGGCCTTAAACACTGCATACCTGAAGAGATATTTGCAGTTAAAAAAAATTACAATACTGCCGAAGGGTCTCATCTTCATAGTACATTGTAACACATTTCGGAGCTCATCTGCAGATCCCTTCTGAAAGTGTTCTCTTCGGTGGCACAGGTGTATGAATAGTCTGTGCAGGGGTTGTTGTAGTAAGGTGCGTACAATTCGGGGCCGGAGGAGAAGCTCTCCTGCTGTGCGGTGGCTGTGGGCCAACAGTGGGGCAGGCAGTAACAGTCCTGGAGGCTGCAGTGCTGGTAGTGGTTGTAGTGCGAGTCTACGGAAGCTAGGCTGCCGTGGTGGTGGGGCTGGTGGTGGTAACTGCTGGACTCACACAGCCTGGTGGGGGAGTCGTAGCAGGAGGAAGACGAAGAGGAGAAAGAGTCCTGGGGAGAGTAGCTGTTTGCATCCATGTTGGGGTGGCACAGCTTCAGAGACCCTGGAGGGGAGCAGGGAGCCTGGGATGAGCGAGAGAGATAGAGAGAGAGAGAGAGAGAGAGAGAGAGAGAGAGAGGGAGAGAGAGAGAGGGGAGAGAGAGCAAGACATGTTAGAGCAGTGCTTCTCAAATGGTGGGGCGCGCCCCCCTGGGGGGGCACCGTGAGTTGTCAGGGGGGGAGGGGGGGTCGCGGGCTGCCTTGATTTCCAACAGACAAAAAAAAAAGTGCTAGCAAGCGCGATGTGTGCTTGTGTATGGTCATAACCGCGCGAAAGGCCACGATTTGCAGTAAGTAAATGTCCAAATGTGTCTCCAAGTGTCTCTGTAGCTATTTAAAAAGAAATCAAGCAAGTAGACTAATAATAACATTAATGAATTATTGGTTATCGCATCACAGAAGGCCTATTGGCCTATAATAATAAAAAAACACCACCTTAGCTATTTTCACAGTTTAAAAATGTTTTGAATGAAATGCAAACCTCAGTGAATCATTTGCTCTTGTTTCTCTGTCCTGAGATTCACACAGACTGAGCAGTCTTGTTTAAATGTTACAAATTGAGCTAATAAACTGAACTTTTAATTGTTTTGCTGCAGAAGTTATCTCAGCTAATTTTATAATCTAACATCTAATTTGATAATAAGGTGATTGTATGCAGAATGCTCGTGCCAGAAAATCATACAGTGGTTTTGTACAGTTTCTCAATAGTATTTCAATTTAGGGGGAGCGCGAAAAAATTTCTGTCCCCTAGGGGGGGCATGACAGAAAATAATTGAGAGCCACTGTGTTAGAGGATCAGGGTTATTTTAAAGGTACACTATGCAGTTTAAGGGAAAGAGGGGTTTGTTTACATTTGCCGAGCCTGAAGTTAGTTTACAAAACATATTTGCAATTATTAGTATTGAATAATGCTATCATCGTAAATCAGAACACAGTTGTTTTGAGGCACCTGGAACCAAACGTAACACTATGGATATGATTGTTAACAGAATTGTGGTCCCTGCTGCCTGCTGTAAACAACACTAGTTAAACAGTACATTTTCAGGAAGCTTTCTAACTTCAAACAGTGTTCCAGTGAACCAATTCTGTTTATTCACTTAGGAGAATATAGCTTATAGATTGTTCACTTGACAGACACACCCAAAGAAACATAGTGCACCTTTGAGCAGGAGTTTGCAAGTGTGTCATGTGAAAGACATCAATCCGACTCCAGGCTACAGGCACATTTTTGTTTTATAGTTATGGATGAGAATCTTCCTTTATTAAAGCTATAGTGCGTAACTTCTGTCGCCCCCGTGAGGAATACTGAGTCATTACAACAACACTGCCGGTGCATCTACATGAGGTAAGCCCTTCGGTGATTGCACATGGATTTTATTTCTTCTGCAGTACTGGACATTTTTTTTTAGCAGTAGAATCAACAACTAAAATATTTCTTGGGCACTTCTTGGGATTTTGCACCAGTGGCGGGGGGGGGGGGGGGGGGGGGACACCAGTTTGTTTACGCTACCACACTAAGAAATACAGAGATAGTATTGTGGAGCTTATAGGCTTAATCAACTTTGTGCCAACTCTTTTGGCCATGGTTTGAATGTAACCCACATTCATTTAAATTAAAAAGTACGCACTATAGCTGTAATGCTAATGAATTCATCATGCTGCATTTAATGGGGTGTGTTTATCTAATAAAGCTTTATTAAGGCTGTATTTAAAAAAACTCCCATTGGATTTCTTTATAGGGCAGTGATATAATTCTTCATAGATCTTGTTACAAACAAAGCTAAATGATTAGTTCTAAATGGCCACACAAATATAAAAACTGCTGTACATGCTGAACACAGGTAAACAGCCAAACCTCTCATCCAAAACCATATCATTGTATGTTGCCTAGGGCTAGGGGTGTTACAAATGTTTCCATTGCTGTGAGACCAAACATGAAAGCCAGTTGACTGAACACTCTCTCCTATTCAGCAGGGCACCCTTCCTCATTACCAAACTTTTATTTTATATATGTATATATTTATTATTATTATTATATTTTTTATTTTTTTATTTTTTAGAAATTGAGAAATCGGGTTTAAGTTATAATTTGCTATTGATTTCCGTTATTGCAATAATCACGGACCAATTGATTATTAAACTACTTATGTGTCGAATATTGGAAAATACCTCATGGATTATAAAGGTTGGGGTGTGTTTTACCTGTCTATATCTGACCAGAAACGACTATTTCTTAAAAACGCTGTTAAAATAAATAAAAAAGTAGCCTATGTTTAGGGTCAGCGTTAGGGTTAGAAACCTACCATCCCATGGCCATAGTAGTCCGCATCAGAGGAGAGTCCATGGCACCAGGGCAGCGGGAGGGAGGGAGGGGGAGGCAGTGAGGCGCTACTGTAGCTGCAGCCTCCGTCGCCGGTGTGGTTGTTGTTTGTGTTGTTATTGTTGCTGTGGTTGTTGTGGTGGCCAGTGTAGCCGCTGCCGGGCAACGGCAAGTCCCCAAACTGCTGCTGGAAGTCGTGAAAGGGACTCTCCTGCATCTGGAGGCTGCAGGAGCCGTCAGGGAAAGAGAAAGAGTTCGTGCGCTGCAGCTGGAAGGCTCGAGCGTCTGCTGTGGGAAAGGCGGGTCCACAATAGTCACATAACAGACTAAAATAACAGACAACATATCCAAAAGTATTCTAAATATGTGTCAAAAAATCGATCATAAGAATGAAAGGGTAAATGGGGAATTGTTTCTTGAAAGAAGGGCGTTCAAGGAGCGCCCCCGTAAGGTTTTTCTCTCTGCATAATAAAGGACCACAGGAAGACATTTAAATAGGGCCTATAGTTCACAGAGTATGAGAGTGATGTCATGACACCATCAGCCAACACATTTGAATGTAGCCTAAGTTTATAAGAAGGCGACCCCTGCACATTGGGAATGAGGGTTGTCAATACATGACTAGTCCTACAATTGCATTCCAAGTAGGCTTTTTCTTGGTTAGTTGGGTTCTTTGGCTTTCATGTGAGTATTTTGTGACTTTTTTTTTCTCGGGGGGTCACGGAAGGTTACTCCCCAGTCACCAAGGACGGCTCTATATATTTTTTTTTAACGTTTTTTCAAAACAGCTCACGTTTTTTCAAAACAGCTCATCTGTTATTGTTAGCACTAGAGCGGACATTTCAATTACATGTTCAACACTGGGATTGTACAGTTTGGTGAAGTTTTTTTAAGCCTTTGCAAACTGCATGCAGATTTTGATTTAAATAGTCAAATTGCATCATTACGATGTAGTCGTAGCTTGTGATTGAAGTCATGTTGGATTGAAATGCTGCGATGGATTGGTAGCTTTATTTGATTTTTTTTAAATCTATACCCTGCACTTCTTATTTTAGACACTGCTGGGTAGCTCTGTATAAACTTACCCGGAAGAGTGGCTGCGCAGAGTTCCTGAAGATCCAAGCAAGTCTGGGATATCTGTTCATCGGGTAGGAGAAGAGAAATGGGAGGAGGAGAAGGGAGACAGACGAGATTATTTGACGATTTATTTCATAACATTTGGATATAAGCATATAGTATTTCTTACGATATTGAGTGTTTTTTTTATTCTGCAAACGAGTGCGTGTGTGGGGCTTATGTGCGTGGGTAACGGCTTTGTGATTCATGTTGTTTTCCAGTGGAGTTTTCCAGTCAGTCATTTACAGGGGGGCAGTTTATTGCTTTGCTTGCAGATTTTTTCTCTCTCTTGCTCTGACAGTTTGAAAGGGAGAGAGATAGTTGGGATGTGTGTGTGTGTGTGTGTGTGTGTGTGTGTGTGTGTGTGTGTGTGTGTGTGTGTGTGTGTGCGCGCGTGTGTGTGTGCGCGCGCGCGCGCGTGTGTGTGTGTGTTTGCTTGAGAGAGAGACAGAGAGAGGGGAAGACGGGAGGGCAGAGGGGAAAGTTACCATTTTAACTTTTTTACTGTTGGCCCCCCGGGCTCTGTGCCTCTGCAGCAGCTCTTTGACTGTGGTCTTCACCCGGACGCCCTGGTACACCCTCGGCTTATCTGCATGAAGAGAAGAACAGCATGTCCCTCATGTTTACAGAACACCCTCCATTGGAGCGGACAATAGCTGTCACTCACTCTCCTCTCCTCCACACAACACTGCGCTCCCCCCGTCCGCCTATACTGTCCTTCTCCCTCCTGGCTCACTCAAAGTCCACAATGTATTTTCTTCCCTCCAACACAAACCAACTCAACTTTTTTTCACATTTACGTTATTTTCCCCCTAAGAACTTGGATGCAATCTTCCCATGAAATGATTACGTCTCCATATTGTGCTACACACTAATAAACTGTTGAATGTAAGACTGTTTTGTGGTAGGAAACATTATTAACACCAATAACATGTTATAATAATAAAATAAAAAATCTACTTTATTTTGACTGTGTTTAGCGCTTGAATGTGTCCGAATCCGCTCTGCGTAAAAGTGCATTATCGGCGCTTATTGCGCGCAGAGGCGCCAGGTTTCTTTGTCCACTTGTCCCGACCCTATAGCACCCAGAGAGCTCCCGATCAGGGCGCCCTCTTTACGGCAACATACTCGGCGTTTACTTTAGGGCAGACTCTTTTCACTGCTGCTGTGTGTGTGTGATCCGCGCTCCACAGTTACCCCGCCCAAGACCAGGAACAGAGGAAAACGGCACAAAATGCGCTACCGTAAGTTTATATTTCTGATCATAAACGCATATATGGTGGAACGAATGTCGAAATGACAAACTTGGATCGATCTAGGTGTTGTAATGCGCGTAGGATCGTTCGGTAGAGTCGGATAAAAGGCGCTCGGGGCGACCGCGTAGAACGCACAAATAAAGGGACTGAAAGAGTCTGTATATGTCGATCAGTCACTAAGACCTAAACATTTTCTTAGTAAACCTGTTGAAGTTGTCTTTCTGGATGACGGCTGTGTACACGAATCAATTCGTAAAGCTAAAGTAAAGTTTGTTTCGGTAAAATCAGCGCCACAACTATCCACGGTCTATACTCTTTACGCATTCCAGCTCCATGTTTCTCCCTTTCCACTCATTTAGTTGTAGTTCAGTTTGGGCTTCAGATTGATTGGATTACTGTTCTCTTATTGGAAAATTCCAAATGCAATGTTAAACCTCGCGCTGTTTATAGATCAAACCTATACGCTTCTAGTCCAATCTCTGTTACTTTTATCTTATCACTCCTGCCCCCATCCTGCATAGCCTACGTGACTTAGTTAATGTTAAATGCCATGTCCCTCATGCCGAGAACAATTAGCCGAATTTTTCCTATAGGTTAAGCTTGATTAAGGAACCGAGGAAAGAGCGTATCGCATAGGTGCACGTAATTTAGGCCTAAAGGCGTAATTTAATGCAGCCAGGAGTGGCAAAAGCCGTTTGGAATAGGCGATTTGATAATGAGACGAAAGCCTCGGCTGCGAAACCTCATCTGATAAATATTCATACAGTTAAATTCTACTTGATGATTTGTCTTAAAAGTGGCAAATAGTGAGCCAAAATTACACAGCAGACACATCCCACTCCACCGCGGCTTCCCGTAACGTCCTATGTTGCGCACAAGCAGTCCGAGCACAGAGTGTAAAGCATGAAATGTTTCGTTATATAAGTAATTGATCTTAAATAAATAAAAATATTTGGTAATGAAAAATCTACGTGTGCTAACGTGAGTTGACAGTCGGTGGTCTTTGGAATAAGAATGTAACAAAAATACATCTATAAACGTCGGTAAAGGTGTATGAATAGGAAGAAAAAATCCGACTCTCTTGATCCACTCATTACCTATAACACAGGTGTCATCAAAGTACAGAGATTTGTCACTTAAAGTCTCATTTAACCGTGGTTTATTTGTATTCTTTATTTAAATCTCTATGTGAGTGAACATCTAAATGAAAAACCCTCCTTACTGTGCAAGAGACTCGGCTGTGCTTTTAAATTTGGACAATAAACATTCTCTTTTTTTCTCTTTTTCTGTCTAAACAGGTGAAAATGCCAGATAATGATTTCCAGATGAAAATCCGCAGTGAAACTCACCCGACATGATGGCTTGGATGAAGAAGGGCTCCCTGGAAGCAGACCTGTGGGACTCCACAACGTCCTTTTCTGCCTCAGTAAAATGGCCAAGAACGAAAATTGTACAAAAGTCACCAAAAACCTCAACACAAATGTCTTTCAGCAGAGTCAGAGCATCCACCAATATTGTAATATAGCTGGGGACATATTAGTTTGAGATTTTCTCCCTCCATGCCTACTATTTAAAACCCCTAGAACTCAATGATTTGACAATCATTTGATTGCGCGTTACTTTCAATTTGAATATTCAGAGGCAAAGGATTTTTATCGATTTTTTGTCAAAAATCAATACGCATGGACATTGTATATGCTCCACTGTAATATAATATAGTAGTGTTTTACATTTTGACCGAAATTAAACCATACTTTTATTAATTTTATCCTCCTTTTGCAATAACACAGCATCACACCCCCCTCATTAAGCACTACAGCACTGGGTGCCACTTGCGCACCTTAACCACCAAAATTCACCATATTTTTGCGAACACACGTTAACTGCGGCCACTCTTAATGTCACCAATATGTCCAAACATATTTTTAAGCTTTATTTCAGAAAATAACACATAAAAGTGGTGAAGAAGTGGGCGTGGCAAAGGCCAGCAGCCATCTTTGCCATCGCAGGCCCTGTGCTCCATGGAGCAATTGCACTGAGCACACTCACCTGCTGAGGGCCGCAGGACCACACTTCGGCAATTCTCTTTTTCACAGTATTAACTTTTAGAACATTTTATTTAGTAAAGAGAGAAGTCTATCCCAGAATAATTCAATATTTCCCAGTAATGATCCACAGTTTGACACAGTCTTCTAATAGCCTATTTTAATATAACCTTTTCTTTTAATACAGCGCCTAATGTCGTCCATTCAAATTTAAGAACAGTTGATTTAAACTTAAATTAATTTATTGATTAATCTTTAATAGAAGGCTACATTAACACATTTGACACCGAGTATCTTCCAACAACACTATATTCAGACCAGCCAGCGTAACATATTGCAATAGGCCTTTATTGTTGGTAGAATGTGCGTGACGAGTAACTAATTTATAAAACATTAAAGCACAATACAAACATTTTGCTCTAAATATATCTCAAAGTAAGCTGTAAACATCTGGAGCAAATTGATTTCTAAAATTGGACAAACGCTATTAATTAAAACCAGTAGTGTCATTGTTATTAATGCAATTACAAAGAATAGTGTAATTTTCATTACCAAAACTATTTTATTATTCTTATTATTTGCAGTAGCAGTGGACTACACTCCGTAGACATTGTAAGATTTTGACCAATATTTACAAATTTTTAAGAAATATATAAGTTTTGTGTTTCATATTCTCCCCTTTAAAAGTGTTTTTTTAGTCATCCTCAAGTGGTTTTCATAAAGTTTCCTCTCCAATTCATAACGCACATTAACACTTCAGCTTTTTCACCCTGTTCTCTGCTCCTCCATTACATTCACGGATTGTCGCCACCTTGTTGCGGCACCGCGGCTCCTCTTCTACCGATGCAGTGGTGGTGTAGGGGCGCCACCTAGCGGTCAAAAATCAGAACCTCTTCCCAGCTCAACTGTATGTGTATCAATAGCACGTCTAAGGATTTATCATGTTTACCACACTATTTATTCCCGCATCCAAACATAATAGCCCTTTTAATAA
The DNA here is from genome assembly GCA_949357725.1 of Hyperoplus immaculatus. NCBI lineage: Eukaryota > Metazoa > Chordata > Actinopteri > Uranoscopiformes > Ammodytidae > Hyperoplus > Hyperoplus immaculatus. The sequence goes on along the minus strand of OX442352.1, from coordinate 11,660,608 downwards.
CAATTTGTTAAGTGTTTTTCAGTTGTTTTCAAAGTCAAAATATGAATGTGATCTCTCCAAAAGAGCAATACTGCGAAGAGTTTTTCAATAAATCCAATGGTGTGTCACCCTAATAGATGTTCTGGTAGGCCTACATTGTCCCTGTTCAATAAACCTGAAATAAATCAAATATCTAGTTTGTAAATAACACTTCCACACATTCTGAAACGAACAAAGTGTGCAGTTTGTCTGGTTGATAAAGTAGTAGGCTATGTCTTAAAGGTTTTTGGGTTACACATGATTTTAACATCCATTTTTAGCCCTTACCACTTCTCATATGACACCCAACTTGTGTGTTGACAGTGCATGATACCACTAGTTTAAAATATTTCTAAACTGTTTTAAACGTTCATGTGTCTGTATAAACACATTTTGAGATTGTTTTTCTATTTTGTTTTCATAACATGTCTTCTTTCAAGTATAAATAAAAGGTCCAAAATGTACACTTAGGTGTTTATAAACTTTGTCTGTTTGCATCTGTATATTTCTCCTCTACAACCATATTTAACAGCCATTATATCAATATTAGTACTCAATACTTCTAAAGCACTTAGGCTACTGTACACTAACTTAACTTTCAATAACAATTCTTAGCACTATTCTGAAAGTAGAAGGCTTTTTTCATATGTTGTGAAATGTGAATGTGTGTTTACGATATATTTGTGCAGAAACATTTTTTTTAAGGCATGTACATAGTATTATTGGATTTATAAAATTATCAAAAGCTGTATCCAAAATCTGTTCTGTAACAGCTTTGGACTCTTATATGTTGTAACAATGAAATGAAGGTTTTAACTCTGGCTTTATCCAACATCTATATTTTTTTGTTTTTTAAAGAGATGCAAAATTATTCATACTTAGTTAGATGTTGACAATTGTTTTGACTTTTGTGGTGGACTTTTGGTGGCTTTTGCGGATAGTCACCTGCAGTGGCCTTAACACATTGCATTTTAAACTGTTAACAGCCACTGTATACGTAGGTATTGTCTGATTTGTAAATCATATAAGAATCTAATTCAAATTACAATATTATAAATATTTGTATTAAAGTGAAGTTATTAAAGAAAGCAGAACTGTTTCCTTTCATTCTCCCACACAAGGTATGTTATATCACATGAGACGTCTGGAGAAATATCCCCATCACACTTTTCAGAATCTCGAATGTTTTTTTTTTTTTTTTTTACCAACTGAGCTAAGGGCGCCCCAGAATCTTGAATGTTTGACTATATTTACATTTGACTAGCTTTCAACAATTTTCAGGCAACAGTGCAACACATTTAAGACCTATACAGCAGATTTAGGGCATGGATGCTTGTCTTTATTGTTTTTAGTTGGAGTTTTTATGTGGACAGGGATAATGTACAATCTCAACCCGTGCCTCCTGGCTACTGCACAAGTACCTCCCCGAGATGCAAGTACTCCATGTCAGTTGAACAGGTCTTTAGAATGTAACATGTTCCCATATTTTTTTTCTTTCTTTTTTACAGACAGCACAAGTCATTTTAATATAAACAATTGCCTCATTCTGTTAACTTTAAGGCATTTTAAATTATTTGCTTGTTGTTCAGTGTTGAGGCTTATATTGTGTGTTATTTTCCACACAGAAGTCCACACTGATCACTCTTTATCATACAAATCAAACAAAATAAGACACATGTTTTTTTTCTTTTCTTAATCAAGTAGGAATGAAGGATCAGAACAGGCTGTATACTAGTAATAGAGGCACCTTGGTCAACATAGGCTACCTATAACACACACCTATACAACATATCAAAACACGCCCTGCGTTCCAATTTCCATAATTTCTGTATGTAGAAAAATATTTAGGATGTCCCAATTCTTGTGATCAGCTAGTTGCTCAGAATTACCCCAGATGCCCACAACAACCGGTCAAGATTTCTTCGTGTTGAAATTAGAATGCGATTCTGTCCCACAATCCAGTACGCAACGGAAGTGACTTGACATCAACGGAGCCTCTGTATGAAAACAACAAACGATGAGATGGATACATAAGCAAGAGGCAGGTTGATTGGCACAATGTTATGAAGAAATAAATAAGTATGAGTATGTCCCTATTGTAGCATACTGCATGCTAACTAGATTATTTTTATGATCTGCTGTAGTAGAATGTAGAGTAGAAAAAAGAAAGAGTATGCGACTTGGAACGCAGCCCATACGACTTCTCTCTCTGTAAATGCACTGCAGTTGTCTCATTGACAAAACACTTGAACGCTGTTTCTCTTTTAATATCAAGTGCTTGTTTGTGTTCTTCGTTTAAATGTCTGTGAAAACCTTCTCTTTCCTATAAATTCTCAACTTCCGGCATGTCAAGTAAGTAGAGTCAGTAGGCCCTCCGGATCTCGTAGGGCGACCAGGCGCTCACTCCGTCCTCTTTAGCCCAACAGGAGTGAGCCTCGCCCCCTGCCACCTCTTCGTCTGCCACCATCTTGGCCATCAGGTCTCCCACGGTGCCAGTCATGTACGGGGGGCATGGGAATGAACCTGAGGAGGGCAGTGCGTAGGAGCCTCCACCGCTGCTGGTGGTTAAGGGGTGGTAGTGGGTAGCATCCTCCAGGGCATGCAGGGTGTAGGGCTGACCGGACGGCCCCATGGAGGAGCCTCGGCTGGGGGAGCTGCGGTGGTACTGTGAGGGGCTCCCTGGAGGCTCCGGGCTGGGCATGGAGGAGGCCGGCACGCTGACCACAGAGGCCAGGCCGCCGTCCGCACACAGAGAATCCACCTGGCTCACCGGCTCTGGAACTACCGACTGCTCCCATGAGTCTCTCTATAAAGGGCAAGCAAGGCAAGAGAGAAGAGGAGTATGATGTGTCATTTGTTCATGTATTTCAGCTGAATCAGAAGTGTAATGTAACAAAGTACATTTACTGCAGTAGGCCTGCTATACTTAAAGGTGGGGTTAGCAAGTCTGGAGAATGTTTGTTCACCAAACTAATTTTTTTTTCAAATGAGTGAATATGTCTTCACGATCTGCTTCTGTGATTGCGCTGAAAGGAAATCTGGTGTTAATACACAGCCTAAAGGCTTTGTAAATGGGCATGTTTACGTGCTACGGTGGGCCCCCTTTGTTTACATTCCCTTTGTTCACATACCAGTTTACAGAGCTTAGGCTATTTATTAACACCAGATTTATTTTCAGCATGCTCACAGTACGGACAGGAAGCAGATTTTGGAGGAGGATAGTTTGTGAATTTGTTTGAATTGATGGACTGAACCGCACATTTTAGGAACAGTGTTGCAGTCACTAACCCCCCCACTGTAATAAGGTGTTCAAGGTGTTAGTTTCTATTTAAAGATTGTTTATATAATAATAATAATAATAATAATAATAATAATAATAATAATAATAATAATAATAATAATAATAATGACTGAACTGAGAAAATATATGTTAGTAAATAAAATGCTGGCAATAAATCAGGCTTATAGACATACTCAACATGTGTGTTGTTGTGTTCAACAGGGTCATTAATCAACGGGTGGAGCCCGGACCTGTCAAACACTATCTCTATCTCTAGACTAATGTCTGCTGTCTGTTGTCACAAAACAAATACAAGAAGTGTTCATTGTGCACTATGCAGGCATCTTGTTGTCCACATTCTACTAACGCAGCACTCTGTCTCACTCTACCAAAGCTGGGAGGATGTGTTTATACACATAGTTTATGACAACTAAACCAAATACCAAACATTGTTTTATTTCTGTTTATGTACAAAGAGGAATATCTGCCACCAAAACCTGAAATTTCCCACAGATAAGAGGTGTAGGCCTATACTGATCTGCAATTGGACATGAAGAAATCCACTTTTCTTGAAGTACTTTGACTAGAAGTGAGCTAAGATAACCCTCAGAGGTCTTATTAGTCCATTAGAAATGAATAGGATGTTACTAACTCACAATTTCAAGGCTGTTTTGGTGAAACTATTAAGTTTTGTGCTGTGGACCAACGTAGCTAATGCACATTTCCCTGTGAGATAGGGCAACCCTTATTCGTTCCAAGAATGTATTCAAACACTTAATCTGGAGAAAATATGAAACCTCAGCTGTTTGAGTTAGAGAAATCCAATTGATGTTTACAAATGACACATATTTTTTTCTGTTTAAAATGTCCCCCTGGACAGTGACAGTTGTCTTGCTGAAAGACATTCAGCAAAAATATTCTTCTCGCTTACTAAACTCGATGTGAAGTATGCGAGTGAAGTACTTTTTGTTAAAATCAGTGAACGTTTCTTCACGATCCACTACCTTTCCGTACTGGGGTAGTTTGTGTGTGGAAATCAGGTGTTACTGTAATACACAGCCTAGGCTTGGCAAACTGGTGTGTAAACAAAGGGTATGTAAACAAAGGGGGTCCTATCAAGCAACATTTCCGTTTACAGAGCCTAGGCTGTGTATTAACTCTGTATTTATTTTCAGCGTGCACACACACACACACACACAGTATGGACAGGTCTCGTGAGGAATTATCGACTGATTTTGACAAAAAGTTCTTTTGACAACAAGCGTTGTCCAGAATCACTGACTCCACCTTTAAACTTATTTTAGATGGCCTTGTGATTTACTAAACCCACTAGTCATTTACATTCAGGCTATCTATTCTTAGTCTGCACATTGTTATGCCCTTGTTTTGTATTCATTTCTTCAGTTTACTGCATATTGCACATATTGTAAATAACGTTCTTCATATTTCACATTTCAATTGATGCAGTTTGGTTTTGCCTTACTTCTCTTTGCACTATTTAGAATTCATTTATTGTATGTATTTCTTATCTCATTTGATCCTTTTGTACTTATTGCACTGTGGGTCGAAGAGAAAGGTATTTTCTATTCCCCTGTATGTCTGGCACATATTGCAGAAATTGACAATGGAAGTTGACTTGACTTGAGAGGTAGAGCTCAATCCTACCAGGAACAAATGCGAGGACTCTCCGCCGAAGGGAGGCAGCAGGGAGGAGAGGGCCGAGGAGGGCAGGAAGGAGCCTCCCGAGCTGGAGAAGGCGGCGGTGGCGCTGCGGTAATCACCAAAGGTTTCTGGGTAATAACTGTCGATGAGGCTGGAGTAGCTGCTCATGGCGGAGGGGTCACAGCCCAGAGGCTTACCGCCCAGCGAGGACGAATACACGTCCGGGGAATACTGCTTGGTGGAGCCGCAGTAGTCCGAGTCTGAGATGAAGGGGCGCCGCATGCCGTAGTAGCCGGGCAGCATGTGAGAGCCTGAGGGTGGGGGGGGGACAATGGGAAAATGCTTTTAGACTGGATGAATGGATGGATGGATGGATGGATGGATGGATGGTTGGATGGATGGATGGATGGATGGATGGATGGATGGATGGATGGATGGATAGATAGATAGATAGATAGATAGATAGATAGATAGATAGATAGATAGATAGATAGATAGATAGATAGATAGATCGATAGATAGATAGATAGATAGATAGATAGATAGATAGATAGATAGATAGATAGATAGATAGATAGATAGATAGATAGATAGAGAGGGGTGGGTGGGTTGACGGATTGATGGATAAATCTGTCTTTGGCCTCTCCCAATGAACACAAGTACCCATTTAACACCTAGCACAGCACAATACTGTACTGTATGGGCTGCGATAATGCCATTAGTCTTCCTGTACTGCTCTCTCAAATATTGTTGAAATGATCCAAGTATGAAGTACACACTTGTGTGTGGTGCAACCCTTTGATATTGTTTTTGATCTCACCTGGCATCTGGACAAATGAAGGAGGAGTGGTGGATCCTCCCTAGGAAAGAGAGAGAGAGAAGGACGATTTGAAATAAGGCACGCAACCTGGATCACACTGTAATGACACATACTGTATACTGTACGTGGAAAGCATATTTTGGGGAGTGAGAGGATATTACACAATTATATATTATTATTTCTCACACATATTCTGGATTCTGCAACATTTAAGAACGAGCTGTATAGCAATGCATTCAATTGTTTGTTTAAATTTGCCTTATACACTTGATAACAACTTGATTTTGATTTTATTTTATTTGTGTATGGACATGACAATGACATTGGACGAACCAGATGCAATGTTTTCAGTGTATTAGCATAAATGCTAGTTTACAACACCTGTCCACAGGAGGCTTTTAAAAACAACAAAATAAACCAGTCAAAACAAAAACAAGATCAAATACTGATAAAAACTGACAATTAAAAGACTAAAAATGCAGTATACAATGGAGTACAGAGCAGCAATATAATAAGTCAAATATATATATAGGATACGTAGAGTAAAACAAAGGCAGCATGATCAAACTATACACCAGTTGTAAATTATTTGTGTGAGCACTGTTGATTTGATTTGAGCCGTTGTTTAAGTTCTCTGTTAAAAGTGCTGCTATTAGTCTCTAGTTTTAGACTAGTGGGCAAGAGGTTCCACAGTTTTGCCCCCTTTGCAGAGAAAACAGACTGACCGAAAGATGTCTTGTGCATTGGAACAAGACAATCACCAGTGATGGAGGTTCGTGTATTTGCCCGACGAGAGCTCTGACGTCTGATGGCCAATTCAAACAACAGTGGTGACACATGGTTATTTACACACTTGAAAAACAATTTAAGATTACTCAAATTAATAAAGTTATCAAAGGTGAAAAGGTTGTGTTTTTTTAGAATGCCACAGTGATGCCATCGCATGGGTTTCCGGTCCATGACTTTTATTGTCTGTTTGTATATTGAAAAAATAGGTTTTAATGTGGTAGAAGAAGTTTGTGACCATGATGTGATACAGTATGACAAATGAGAGAAAATCATAGCGTGCATAAATAATTTGGCCGTTTGACATGACAAGTCCCCTCTTATAAAACGGAAACAGTTCAGATTTAGTTTGACCTTCTTTGCAACATACTTAACCTTTTTGATCTGTACCTCAAAAACATTGGTGATAGGTCTATTACGGATGGAGAAGCACATAGAGACGGTTTTCTTCACATAAATGGTCAACTGAGACAGCTCAAGCCATTTTGAAATGCTGAATAATGCTTGTGTCAGGTGCTCACCTGCTAAGCTGGGTGTTTTACTGGACACATGGATAACTTGTTGCTTGTCTGTTTTTTCTGTGTGTGTAATGCACTTTCAGTTGGCAATCCCAATTTCGTTGTATAGGTGACTGTACAATGACAATAAAGACTATCTTATTTTATCTTAACAAAGCCAGGATTGTAAATGAACAGTTGGCTGGACAGTTACTGTTGAGCATACTGTATATGTATGTCATACCGTTAATGCACAGATTATAATTATATAAATTGGTATTGTATTTTTATGTTTACATATAAAGCTTCTGCAACTGTTGCTGTAATAAAACATAGAACTGGCTATAGCATGTCTCCCATCCAAGTTTGGCATGCAAATGATAGGTCAGGCTCTCCCCCTATCATTTTAATGTTGCCTCCATCCACAACAACATTGTCTAATTTGAATGAATAGCAGTGTGCCATTGATATTATTGTGGAAATAAAGAAACAAAGTGGAACATGACAAATAGTCCTTTACAGGCTGGGCTACAGAGGTAGTTGTAGCAATCCACACGGGAAGCAAGGGAAAAGCAACAACAAGGTATAACAGATCACAGGCCCTGGAATTAGCCCAATACCATAGAGGAAATGATATGAGAGAATAAAGTAATAGGCTATATTAATGTTACCTCAACACGACAAGGTATCAACGTCATACAGCTATGTCAAAGTTATAGTTACTGATTTGTCTGATGTATTTAATATACAGTAACTGTATGTTAACCTGTATGTTAACACCATGCATTGCAGCGGTTGCAGTGGACATTTACAATATCAACTAACACATCGTTTTGGGGCTCCTATCTAGCCAGTACAAAATAATTAATGTTTTTTAAATAATCTGAGGATCTAGTCTTTAATGGAGTTACTGTTAACAAGATATTACATTTTTATTTTAGAAGGAGGAAAACTTATCACTATGTGGCTAAATTAGATGCAAAAAACATTGAATCTTGGGTGAGTTGTGTCCTCTAAGGTTTTCATATATTTTGTTTTATGCTAACATGTAATATGAAGAAATTAGTTACCACAACTGTCAGATAAATGCAGTAGATTAAAATGTTCTGTATTCCCTCCTGAGATGTAGCAAAGATGTGTAAAGTACCAAAAAATAGAAGATGCTACAGGTATGCTACCTCAAAATTATACTTTAGCTGACTGACCTCGCTCTATACTTTTGAAAATGAATGCTCAAATTCACGTAATGTGACTAACCACTGGTCTCTGGAAGGGAATAACAAGGAAACTGTGCTTTAGTAGGCCACACATTTATCTCTTACTTTCCTATTTCCTGTTCCTCTCTGCATGACATCATCCCATATAGTGTGTGGGCTTGTTCCAGCTTTTATGATGTATGAGCTATTTAAACCCAACACTCCACATTTGCACACCCTCCACCATTTGATTACACAGGGATGTTACAGTCGTTTTTAAAAGACATTTACAATAATTCAGCCTGACAACATAGTTTTTTTAAATTCAGACTGCTCAATAGGAAATAAAAGGTTAACTATTAAAAGTGAGATGACAACAACAACTATATATCACAGGTAAACAAACAAGGCATTCTATTGCTACAGTCAGAGAGGATGTGAAGGCACAGCCAAAAAGCACATGGGCATGTAGCGTGTGGCTCACCTGGAAGAGTGTCACATTTCCTTATCACTACAACATCGTGTTTCGGGAGAAAAATATCCTAAAGCACAATTCATGCTCTCATCTCTGCAAACCAGGTATACGAGTGCAATATTGTTCAAAACTGAATGAAGAAAAAAACATATTTTTATTAAAAGAAAAAATGTGAAAAACTTCAGTCAGTTGAAAACCTTAAATGTTTACAAAATTACTTGGAAATCGAAATTGAATAAATCGTAGCACCTCATATTAGAATTTCAAAATTATGCTGTTGGAAGTTGTTGAAAAATGCAGGCTGAAGCTGATGAATGAGCCTGGTTTCATATTTGAAATTGTTGTAAAGCGACACAAGCAGTATCAACAAGTTTATCTATCATTATGTTTTTCTGAGCTGCATTTTGTTTTATCTACTCATACTTGATGATGGGATTAATATTTCCTTTCAAATTTATTTTTTCACCATATAATGTTATTATTTTTGCAAGCAACAAAATCAATAATGTATGCATCTGTATGTCTGTGTCTATTGTAAAAGCAGTTGGAGACGTTTGCAGACTCACAGAGATCACACACAGCAGAGGCACACACACACACACACACAAACACACACACACACAGACAGACAGGAGGGTTCGACAGGATAGGCTCTCTCGTTTGCATATTGTTAACATGAAAGAGTTGATATGAAGCCCGCGTTGGCCGGGAGGCAAGCAAATTTTGAGGGCAGAATTTGAATGTGATTTGCCAGTGCCAAGACTTCCTCATGTGGCCCAGGTACGGCTCAGTGCATCTCTGAAGGCTGTGTATGGAAATCAGCTTGCCCCGGCTCGGGCTGTAGGGCAACGTGTGTGACATTATTTTACAGAAAAACATCCTTCCTACACAAAACATTCTTTATATTCTCATATTCTTACGGACTATGTTGTGTTGTCATCCACTTGTTGCCATTAAATGTTCTGAAGTTCCCCAAATACATTCATGTGAATAAAGCTGGTGAAAGTGCCTTTCCATCCAATGGCTTTAAAGCGGATAGAAACCTGTGCGTTAGGACTTCACATTGGCTACTGTTTTGCACTAGAAATTGGTAAATGGAATAGATTTCAGTCATTTCAAGGTGTCACACTGAATCACACAACATTCAAGCAAATATGTGTGAACAAAATTTGTTAGCCAAAATGTATGTTGTATTGTCTACCAAGAACTGATTCATATTGCACAAGTTGTAATAGTGCTCGTCTGCCAGCTAATAGCCACATATCAAGCTATAATGAGACGACAACAACAATATCAAAACATTGCTATGATGCAGATAAACGTGAATGCCACACGACAACAGTGGTGGCCGTTTATCATTTATTTATCAAATAACCTTTCCATCAGGTTTCACATAAGCCTTTTACTGATTAAGAGAAAATCCAATGAAAACAAATGTGCAAACTTTGTGTCGACATTCATGAAATTCAATCAAATTTTCCATAAAGTATTTTTCATTCCATATTACTAAATCCACACAAAAACTTGTAGATGGAAACATACTTTCTATCTGTTATGTGCTGATATATATAAAATAAAGTCTTTTTCCATTGTCATATTCAGTTTCTTATGTCTTTTTTCTTGTAATCCAGCTGCATGTTTGGGCGACCTAACCTCAATAGGAGCGTTTTTCTAAATGATGAAAGTCTTTGTGTGTCTCTCTCCATGTTCTAACATGAGCAGCCTGACTCTGTGGTCAGAGCTTTTGCTCTCCCACTCTCAATGGCCTTTTATTCCCAATGATAAAAGGCGCCATTAGCTAAACAGAAGGCGTGGGGCAGCTTTAGTAACTGTGTTTCTGTGCATGGCTACTTCATATGTCCTTTATAAACATACGAGTAAACATTGCATTGAAAAGGTGCTGAATTGCAGGTCGAATACCCACATATGCAACCCAGGTGATGGGAATATGGCGTACAAATACAGCTCTCAATTTATATAGGAGAATTTCAAGTTACCTTATAATAAATTGGATGTTATATTGCCTTTGAATTTGACTAAATGTAACGTTTTACAAACTATAAGGGGCAGCTAGAAGACAACGGTAAATGTTGAAACACAGTGTAACAGTAGATCAATAAATCAACTTTGAGTTGCTATATAAATACAATGTATTATTATTATTATTATTATTATTATTATTATTATTATTATTATTATTATTATTATTATTATTATTATTAAAATTAGAATAATTTTCATAATTACAGTGAACTGAGTATGTCATTGGAAATATGGTGGAGTAAGCGATTCTAGAGGATCTTTGTCGTCAAAATCAGTGAATATCTCCTCACGATCCGCCACCTGTCCGTACTGTGTGTGTGTGTGTGTGTGTGTGTGTGTGTGTGTGTGTGTGTGTGTGTGCTGAAAAAAAATCTGGTGTTAATACAGAGTCTAGGCTCTGTAAACGGGCATGGTGCTATCCAAGGTGGGCCCCTTTTCTTTACACACCAGTTTACAGAGCCTAGGCTGTGCAATAACACTTTCTTTTTCAGAGCACACACACATCACGGATAGGTGGCAGATCATTCACTGATTTTGACAAGAAAGAGGTGACAAAATCTTGCTTTAATGTTGGGGTTCTTTGTCGCTTTAAGTGTGGTAGTTTGACATTCAAATTACAGTATAGGTGCAAATTCAACTTGTGTCTTTCCTTCTGCATCATTAAGAGAAGCATTCAGCATTTGGACTTGTGGTTACAGCCGTTAGAGAGCTTGTTAAAAGCAGGAGTGGGCCCTATGAACTGTTGGTAATGTCTCTGTGGACTCTTGTCTCCTCAGTAAACTGCTGTCTCCATATGCATTAAAGTCTGGATTATGTTGTCTGCTTTTACATCAATCATGTCTGGCTTAATTAGATATTGTATTGTTGAAAATTTGAGTAAACGGATGACAAAAAAAAAAAAAGAAAAAAAATGTTGTGTGATCTTATTAATTGCTTAGATGTTCTGGAAGCAGATTAAACAGTGAAACAAAACTAATTAAGTTATTCTTTGCCTGTATCAAAAACATACAGTTTTCATAATTACTCTCTACTGTACGTGGGACCAAGGATACTTTCATACAGGGCAGCTTTGTCACTCACATGATGTTTTTTTTGTTTATTGTACAGAAGTAATATAATTTATGTAATTGTAGTGTTTGGGTAAATACAAATAAAGTTAAATAACCCATATCAGGCTTTGGATGCACATGCTAGAATGTTGGTCAAAGTATCAGGCTGTGGAACAACTGTGGTCAAGCCAGCGGTCTCTCGTTTTTGCTTGGCAAAACTGGCCGCTTATATATTTATTCCCTCCATGTTGTGAGCTTATTATGCCGGTAAATTTATGCACAGAGACGGCTCTGTGCAAGCCGACAGAGACAGTAAGCGAACAGCGCTGGCCGTGGCAGCTACATGCTAACAATGGTGACATCATAGCAGCGGGACACAGTGTGGCCTTTATAGGTCCGTGAGTGTAGCCCACTGATTTATTTAATGAAGAGGAAAAACACCACACAAAAAACAGAGTGCTGTGCATAATTTTTTCGCTAAACACAAGACTCTCTTCACTCTTCCTGAGATGAATACCATGGTGAATACACACAGCAATTTAATGCAGAAATTATTCTTTCAAACAATCAACGGACGGCAGTGTGTAGCTCCACCTTTTCGTCACTCTTTCAGACGGCTGGTACCCCAACGGAGGAGTACCGAAAATAGGAGCGGCTTAGAGCGGTAAGGCGTGTTTATTTCTAGACCCTACCCAACTTTTGGCAAATAAAAAGCCAAAATAAGCGGACTGAGCCGCTCCGGACCGACCCGCTCTGCTCGGTGGAAACGAGGCATGAGCAGCTCCCATTTACAGGACTCCTCTGTTGGGGTACCAGCCGCCTGAAAGGGTGCCGAAAAGTTGTTCCATGGCCCGATATTCTGGTAAATGGACTTGTATAGCGCGATATCTCCGTTTATCACAGACCCAAAGCGCTTTACATTGTTTTTTGTACACATTCACCCAGTCACACACACATAGCAGCAGCTACCACGCAGGGTAGGCTTAGCACTAGGGTGCTAAGCTAACTAAGCTAACTATCGGGAGCAATTCGGGGTTCAGTGTCTTGCCCAGGGACACTTCGACATGTGGCGGGGAGACGGGGGATCGAACCTCCGACCCTGCACACCAGAGGCAAACTCCCTACCCACTTCGCCACTGCCGCCATATTCTGGCAGTGGCTATCACCGTCCAGCCTTAACCCACCCTACCACAAGGGTAAGGTCGGCGTTGGAAACACCACCAGATTTAGAGTAAGCGAGCTGTCCCACCGACCCCGCTCTGCTCAGTGGAAACAAGACAATACATTGGTTGTTGCTTTTGGTCTGGTCAATGACAATTTGATGACCATTCCAATAATAGAGAACTCTGCCTAAAGAATCCTTTCAGGTACAGTTTGTAACAAATAATGTAGGTGAACTCAGTAACTTGACATGTTAAATTGCCAAATCTACATGGTATAATAACACTGACTGACTTGCTATAGCTCAAAGTTGCCAGTTAGTCACCTGCACCTTGAAACTGTGAAGCATTTGTTTTGCTTTGCCAACTGAAGCTAATCTCAACCACATGTATATTTATTTTTTCTTTCTTTCATCTATAGCCACAAAGTTTGTATTTATTATTAAACTTAAATTGATCACCAGCACAGCCAAAGAGTACTGTTGTCTTATTACTCGTGACTCATTACTGTCTCATCCTTTATATCCCAGAGCCCATTGGTTGAGATATTTTTGGCAACTACGAGTTAAAAAAAAACTCTTTCGTAAAGGGTCTGCGCTGGCAATTGTCATACATGTGCATTAATTGATATATATGCATGGGTTTAGTTCAGACAAGAACCACATTTGCCTGTTAAACTTCAAGTGTTGCACTGGAGATGGAACATTATTTTCTGATCTTTAAAATCCCTTCTCTTTTGTCTGTGGTCACGCTAGTCATTAGCGAAGCAGCCTTGCATATCTATAGAGTGGACATGCCGATGCTAAAACAGAAAAGCAAACAGTGAACGCTGCCTGCCAGTCCTGTAAAAATACCCTTTTGACAGGCGGTTTGTGGACAAAATGCAAAGCCTTGGTCTTGCTCATGCATGCAGACGTCTGATTTTACTCTGACTGCGTGTGTGTGTTTTTGTGTGTGTGAGAGAGTGTGTGTGTGTGTGTGTGAGACAGAGAGAGTGAGTGTTTCTGAGACAACAATAGGAAGGCTTGTCTGCGGCCCTGTACACAGCAGGAGGACAATGACTGGCTGGCAGGTGTGCGTGGATTTCAAACTTTGCATAGGCGTCCTCCTCCATTTGCCCTCTTGTCTAGTCTCCCCTGGCAGTCACCCTAATGAATGAATTTAAACTATGAAGAGAGAATATACCAGCAAAGAATAAGTAAATGGTCTATATAAAGTATGTGTGAGTGAGGCTTGATTTTTTTGGGAGATCGTGGCCATCACCAGTGCGAGCATTGTGTCAGTGTTCCTTTGTGAGGTCAGAATGGGACTATTTGTGGCTTTGTGTCCATGTCTCTCTCTCTCCACACACACACACACACACACACACACACACACACACACACACACACACACACACACACACACGCAAACACACACACACACCATTTACAGATTGACTTTTCAAGCGCTGTCAATGGATCAACCATGGATCGTTGGTTCACAAAAAAGCAAGCCAAAATGTAAACAAGGAGAGGAGTTTTTTTTTCTACCTCTTAATTGTTGTAGCACCAACAGTATGTCAACTGTGGCTGCTGTTGTTTGCTTTGGGAGAAAAATGAAGTGGGGACAGACAGGGACGGCGGACACAAAAGAAAAATGTGGTTTAAGAGAGAGAGGTTTAGGCTTACACTGTATCTGGGCCCACTTGTCTGTCGCGATCGCTTCTCCGCCAGCAGGTCTTTGACAGTGTGCTTGACTCGAACACCTTGGTACACTCTCTTTGCATATTCTAAACAGAGCAAGCAGGGGGGGAAGAGTTAGGGAATCTGCATTTATGGAACATTTTAATACAAATCAGGGAAATGGTTTGACTAGTAGATTGGTTAACACAACCTCATACAAATATTTCATCCATCCCCCACAAATGTGTTGTTCATTTGAATGTTGTAACAGTTTCATTCATATAGGCGATTGACTCTTGGGGATTGTGTGTGTAAATGTCATGGAAATTGCCTTTGGTCTGGTCAATGCAAATGGACCTGCTAAAAAATAAGGTAATTTGCTGCAAACCCACGCACCCGAAACCTCAGAATAAAAGGACGACTGGAGGTTTTGAAAAAAAAAGAGAGAAGAAATTTAAAAATATTACAAAATAATCATATACGGTTAAATCTCAAATGTGTGCTGGTGTGATTTGGGGACATTCCTGGTTAGCAGAAGCATAAACTCAATGAAAATGCAAACTTTATTATGCAAACGGAACTAGCATGCAAAAAACGTTATGTAAAAAAGATCCAAGCTTTTTGAATGGATATTTTAGATAAGCCCCATCCTCACCCCCCCATTCTTGAAAATCCGAAATGTTCTTTTGACTTTGCACTTTGCGTTGCTACAAGGGCTTGATATTAAAACTATATTTCAAATATCATAACACTAATTTTAGTGAACTATGGAAAACACATGTGCTGATATATTTCTGTTTCCTTACTACATTTGTCATATCATATCATATTTGATATCACACATATTGCTGATTCCTAATTGACTCTTGATAGATTTAGTAAGCACACCACTAAATATAGCCAGGATACAAATGACATTGCAACACACACATAGAAAACATATCCTACTAAATTCCCATGCCATTTCCAAAATAAAAGCACTACCTCAGATTAAACAAAGGAAAAAACCGTCATATGTTAAAAAAGGTGGAACAATTCTAATTTTGCTGCAGAATTCTATTTGACATTGCGTGGAAATCCTTTAAATCATGTATAACAATAGTAATGACAGCAGCTTGCCTGTATATGAATGAATGTGTCTTACCTGAGTCCATGATGCTGGTGAGCGGTCTAACACACATAAAACACGTGCACACAACCCCACACACGTACACACACGTACACACACGTACACACACGTCAGCCTTCTCTGTTCTCCCTTGCTCTGCTTGTATTTGCCTACAGTAGCTAAATCCCAGTGTGCAGGACCATACTGAGTGGTGTGCCACAGTGGCTAGCTTTAACTAGGTTGTCAGGAGGGCAGGGACACATGGGAACATGCCACCTCACACACTGCAAGTCATGAAGGAGGCAGCTTTTTTCAAAATGACCTTTATCTATTTGTTTAAATGCAAATGTTTGGTAGGGACGTTTTTTAGACTATTTGCATCTGCAGTCAAGATTAGGGCTTGGAAGCAGGTTGTGAGCCTGGAAGAGAGAGGCAGCGTGTGACTCCTACCTGAGCTCTCTCGCCCATCATCCCAAAATTCTAAAGGATAAAATGTTGCTTAAGCATTTTGATTTGTAGCTGCAGGGGTTTTTGTTACAGCTGGTTTGTGGGTACAGTCTGTTTTTCAGTTTCAGTTTGGGCATCGGCCAAACCAGACCAAAAGGGGCTGAAACACCAAATGACAGGTTGTCTTCTTGACTTGGCATGATATTTTATTGCGACTTAATCCACCATTTACGCACACTAAGAAGATTGATGAAAAGCTCATGAGTTATTTTCAAATTTCTTCAAATTATAATGATTTATTGGGGGAAACCAGGCAACTCCCTGTTAAATCAGACATATAGCCATAATAGAATGATCCTTGTTTCATAACTACATTTTGTGACTATTCGTCTGCGAGATGGGTAGTCGAATCAGGCTCCTTCCATCAAATCTTCAAATATTCAGGGTCATACCTTTTATATATGTGCATATAAAATAAAACACTATATTTATTCATTTGTTTACTTAATTATGTTTATATTATTTTAACATAAAAGCAAACTTCTTAGATTGCTGTTAGGAAGACTTTGAGCAAACTTAACACAAATGAGTCCCATGAGGTAGGTTTATTTGCTTAACAATTTTTGCCTGGTGATAATGAAGCAACCCCACAGTATTTGGCCTTTCTATTTTGACTTCCTGTAGTTTAAGTTAAATAGCGTCAATGGAACATTTACATGACTTTCTGTGTGATGGTGGTGACATGATAAAGGACTAAAGCCTGGTTACACTTTGACACACATTATTTCATGATGACAGTGGCACCAATGTGATAAAGTGGCTAAACAGTGCCACTATATATGCCTACCGTACTTTCCGTACTATATGCCGCACTGGACAATAAGCCGCAGGTGTTATAATGTTTAATTACCATATGTAAGAGTTCGTGCACTGAGGGGATTGTCGGGAAAGAGATGGCTGCTTGCGGAAGCTCCCACATTTCAACAAACAAGTTGCATATTTGCATAACGTACGTAAGAGTTACCATTTTGTGCAATAGTAGCTATTAGGGATGGGCACGAGTGTTTTCGCTACTCGTGTGATCGCTTGCATTCCTCGAGGATCAATCGATTCCTCGTTAAACTTTTTTCTATTTTTAGGACGCAACGCATCTGTCTACAGAACAACGGTTGACCGCAATAAAGTGCTCAATGCTTATGTCAAACAGTCTCAGTTGCCATATGATATTAAGGATTTATTTTCCACAAGTTTAAAACACATTTTCCTAACTGAAAGTAATTAAATAAGCGGGCCACAATTTAAACCGATCGAGTAGGTCTGCGGTGGAGAGAGAAAAAAAGCATGGGCTGTAGTTGGCTAACATTCAAAATAGACATTTAAAATAAGAAGGGCAGCAAATACAATACAATTATTGTCCTACAATTTAAACACATAGATAGGCTAAATAACTCACCAAAGCAGTAGAAGTAGTAGGCTAGTATATCCAACCGCGTAATGCTCACTCCTGTCCGTGACTATATTACCGCGATTAATTCCTCGTTAACGGAACGTTGCACCGGTCGGCTTTTGAATCTCAATCCTATATTCCATAATAAAGGCTTCTTAAATGTCGTTTGTTCGAATGTGCCCGAAGTCATCCTGGCTTCTTTACGTGATTTTCCAAGTTTTCCAGCACCGCATTCAGCTCCGCGGTGCTGTGGAGACCACACACTGGCTGCGCTGCACGGAGGTGGCAGTTATTTGCGGTTTCTGTTTGACACAACGCTTAGTTTTCTTTTTTCTTGGATCAAAATATTTAATTTTGTTAAACTTTATATCCGTTTTGTGCCGTTTTGTACACGTATATAACATTTTAAAACAGGGGCGGCCCGCCGGCCGGCCTAAAGGCTACAAACACTAAAAAAATCAAAAAACTATTTTCCTCAACCAATCGAGATCATTTGAAACGAGGAGTAGCCTACTCGAGTACTCGATTACTAACGCCCATCCCCAGTAGCTACAGAATATATACTGTGCTGTGTAATAACAGGGTCGAAAAACGGGGAAAAAGTCGCGGCTTGTAGGCCGAAAAGTACGGTACTTGGATTTGCATGCAGTTTGGTGCGATACTTTTGAACAGAGATCTTAACACTGTTACAAATGTCACTAAGCTCATGCATGCTAAGTACACTCCCAGTTAAAAGCCTGCAAATGTTGCCTGTAGACATACAGTCAATGGATAAATGAGACAGTGATGTTGAAAAGTTCAACAAGAATGCATTGCAATCATTTACTAGAATTGCAGAACAGCCACACTTAGTTTGGATACACAATGGACAGCAAATTATACATATTACTCTATTTTGATGACATTGGGCTTCCTTACACATATGACAGACTTATTCCCAGTATGTTGGCATCTGATGCCAGCGCACCAAAACACAAAGAACGGCAAGTGGTGACATATTGTCCTTTTGTACAAATACACTGAGGACATTTCAGGCTTAAACAATTGAATGTTAAACCAAAGCTGCATTGCTACCATCCCAGTTTTGTGGTAGAACCTGTGCATTCACAGGTAAATAATAATGAGCAAACATTAAATAAAGCCAGCTTATATCTTTCTTTTGTATTTGACTAAGTGGCTGTGACACAAGAGGCAAAAGCACAAAGAAGTCTTTTGTTGTCGTCAAAAGAGTCAGAATTGAGTACATTGAGTAAAATGAATTGGGCAAATTAAAAAGGTTGAATCAGCTACTGTGAGACACCCAGTGCTGTGTAAATGTTTACAGACATAGAACATAGATTGAATGCCTTCATATGGTCAGTTGATTTTCTTTTTGATTTTTTTTAAACTGTACAGGAAATCATAATTGCGGTCCACTGTGACGGTTTTTTTGTCCGGCACCTGACTTGCTTGGAATAGATCCGGGCAATAAAACAATATGGTTTCAATACAAAAGATAAGCATGCAAAGTTTAGAATTTTAAAGCCCAAACCTCTGCATAATGCAAGAATAACTCCATCACAGCTCAGTATGTTTGAATGAAATAAGGGCTTGATATTTATTTTAAGAAATACAGCCGCCGCACCAGTGGCAGCCGGATGCAGTATTTTTTATTATTTTCTTGTGTTAACATTTTTCAGTCATAATACTGTATGTGGAGGATTTTTCATGCTGCTGCTGCATTTTCTTGACCTTGACAACAGCAAGCTGAGGTACCGTTTGCAAGGGACCCACTAATTGTTCTCTCCAAATCATATTGCCCCGAATGAGAACCCAAATCCACAAAGAATTGGTTGAGGTTGTAGAGGAGGGTCCTTCTCTGAGTGGCTATGAACAATGCTCATTGGAATGCACAAATCAAAGAGACAAAGAGGAATTTTTAAAGCTATCGTTCGTAACTTATGTTGCCCCCATTAGGAATTATAAGTCATTACAAAAACACTGTATGTGTCATGATCCTGCTTGGGCCTCTAGGCCTGGTGGTGTTGTTGTTTCTGTGTGCTGTTCTAATTGCAGGGTTGGATTCAGGTGTGCTGGAGTCTATCCCCAGCATTCACAGCTGCCATCAATCAGCAATCAACTGCTCTTCATATACCCGGCCCTACCTTCCAGACTCTGCCAGATCGTAGCTTCTGTTTCACACATTCCCCCGGCCTGACTCCAGCACCCTGCTCCAGCCCTCGCTCACCAGCACCACTCCCCGGACCCCCCCGCCTGCCTGCTCTAGCCTGCTCCCATTCAGCCCGCTGGACTTGCCCCGTTGCTCTCTCCCTGGACCCCTATGCCTGCCAGTTTCCCTCCCCGGACCCCTATGCCTGCCAGTTTCCCTCCCCGGATCACGGTCCTAACGCCCTGCTGGTTTCCTCTAAAATAAATCTTCTTTTTTTACTGATACTGTCTCCGCGCCTGTGTCCTCCAGACCCGACCGTTACAGTATGCACATTTACATGAGGTATAAGCCTTCAGTGATTGCACATAGATTTTAGACCTTGTGCTGTACATCCAGGTTTTTTCTTAGCAGTGGAATCAACAACTGAAATCTTTCTTGGGCGCTTCTTTGGATTTTTCTGAGCTCCTGCGCCAGTGTAGGGGGGGCAACACCAGTTTGTAAATGCTGCCATACTGAGAAATGCAGAGAGAGAGAGTTTTGTGGAGCTGACAGGCTTTATCAACTTTGTGTCAACTCGTCTGGCGACGGCTTGAATATAACCGACTTTCATTTATACGAAGAAGTTATCCACTATAGCTTTAAATGTTAATGAAATCGTAAACATTTTCCTGTGATGATTTTCCATAAATTAGCCATAACAACAGATTTTAACTTAGCTATAATTAATTTGCATACATAGAGTAACATTTTGCCTTACAATGCAAAATTGTACTTTAATCTTCTTATATTGATCTAGTATAGCAGTATTGCTAATACTGACATGAGAAAAACCAGAATTTAACGAGAACTTTATTTACATTTTAGAAAGGGGAAATTGAGGGGAATTTCGCAGGAATACCCAACACAGTGACTGCACAGTCTTTCCAAAAGACAGCGCCCCTTTGAGTGATGCCTGCTGTGAATTGAGCGAGCCGACTTCCTTGTCAATGATTTTTTTTATCAGTTAATGACTCAGAGATAAGAGAGATGCACAGCTCTGCTCTGCAGCTGACACCTGGGACAGAAGAGGAAGAAAGATACCTAGCTATGTCAGGGGAATCATGCCGTTCCAACACAAGCCTTATTTGACATAATATGTCACATTTCTTTGTATTTGCTTTACTTTTTTATACTCTTCACACAGCTCCCTTTGCCAAAATGGATCTCAGCACAACAGTTCATCTCACATCCAAAATGCAATAATGCAACCAACGCACAGGCAGGCAGGCACGCACGCACAGACACACACACACAGACACACACACACACACACAAACGCACACACGCTCACACACACACTCACACACACAAACACACACACAGTCGTGTTTTCATCACCTCCGAGGATATTACATAGAATTACATTCATTTCCTGGAGACTAACCCTTACCATTACCGCTACTTGCCTTACCCTTACCCTTACCCTTACCCTTACCCTTACCCTTACCCTTACCCTTACCCTTACCCTTACCCTTACCCTTACCCTAACCTTAACCTTAACCTTAACCCTAACCTAAGTCTACCCTTACCTTAAAACAAGTCTTCGCCCAAAAATGAAATTATTAACATTATTCCGACTTCCTTTTGGGGAAGAAATGGAAGTCCCACTCCCCACAATATCACTGTGTAAAAAAAAAAAGAAAAAAGAAAAATGTCCCCCACAACACACACACACACAACACAACACAACACAACTTGTGTGCCCAAACACTCTTGAATGAAATTTTTTTCATTATATTTTGTCATTACACTGTTCTCTTTGTGAAATTATCTTTTATTTATTTAGCATAAAACAAGATTTCCTTAGCCTGCAACAAAAACTATTTGCTTCTTTATTTCATAGGTTGAGCTTAACAATGTATGACACAGCAATCAATCTGAAATGCTGGAATATGCTTCAGTACACTTTATTATTTATTTGGCCAGTATTGCAGAGTAATAGCAGGAGCACTAAATTAAAATAAAGATATCCACTAATGCAATAGGGAACTGCACGTATTCACTATACATGCATGTACAGAAGAGTTAAACATATATATAAAAATACAGCAATGTTTCTGTACCCTTTCTTCTTCATTGGGCTTTATCAAGTTGTCATCCATGTGTAACACCTCCAGTCCTCTGTTGCTGGCACAACATATTCTCAATCTTGTTCCCAATCAAAATCAATCTATTTTTGCAATGTCGTGCAAGCCAGTGTTAGCTATAAATAAAAAGGGGATGTGAAGAGTGTAGGAAAAACAGCGGTGATGTAGGCCTGTGTGAATTAATGGTTTTGGGATTTGGATTTGCATATGGAACCTTTTCAAACTCAAAATCAGTGACATTGGACTGATGACAACACTACTGCTGAAATTTGCCACAATATTTATTTTCCCATGGGGGAATAGTACAATAGGAGTGATGTGGAAATATACAGTAAAGGGACGATACAAAGGAGTACACAGACCACTTCAACTATTAACATTTTATTTCCAGTCCTGAGTTTCAGCACTACAAGAAGCACACTGCACCATTTGAAGAATGCCTTTTTTCGTTTCGCGAATGGGAGCACAGTATACGTAGATATTTTTGTCACCTCTTCACAAAACTGCACTTTTTTGCCTGAAAGCATCGAAACAATCAAAAAGACATACAGTAAGTTGAAAAATAATAACAGTTAAATTAGGAGCTGAAACTTGAATTGCACATCACATTAAAGGCCTACTTCACCGGTTTGAATATGAAGGTGTATTGAATTCTGAGATCCTATGTAGTATAAATGTGCGAAAAAAATTTAAATCGGTTCATCCTAGCCTGAGAAAAGGCAGAAAGAGTGTTTTTTTAACCCTATATTTCTCTTTCTCGTGAAATCACAGAAAGAGAAATATAGGGTTAAAAAAACTTACTTTGTAAATATTACTGTGATGTCTTTTACTGTGACATCACAGTAATATTTACAAAGTACGTTTTTTTTCTTTTCTCAGGCTAGGATGAACCGATTTTAATTTTTTTCAGAAAATTATTGCATCCAAAGTTGAATGCTTGAAGTCAAATTTCACACAGTATTTCAAGATCCAAATATGCACATTTGCATCGAAACAGTAGCCTGGAAATATATAGACCCACATCTAGGATGATGTAGGGTTTGATTTGTAGGTCCGACTATGCTCCAACGGATCGTGTCCAGACCAACAGGCTGAGCAAATTCAAATTTGCCAGCGGCTGGTCTGGAAATCCAGGCTAACTGGAAATCCAGACTGGATTTTAAACTGGTGAAAAAGGCTGATACAAGCCATGACATTAGGAGTGTATTGTGTTCATCTAATATTGGCGGATGACTATTTGGGTTGGATTATGCCATAATTGTAAGTTATAGGACTAATGAACATAAAGCTCCAGTTGTTTAAGTATTTTACTAAAGCACTGCATGTACAGAATTGATGTATGCGAACATGCCACGTTTTATGATATTGTAACAATAGTTTCTTACTGAGCTCTTCACTGCATCATCAACAATGCAAAAGAAATTGCCAATGAGTATTTTAACATGGAGATTCTGCATTAAAACTGTGTGCAGTTAATAGTTGAGAAATAAAAAGTATGTACGTACAATTTCCAGTACCGAGTACAAGTGCATGATGGACAAAACATGGCAGTAGAAAACATATATGAATTGTTATGTATACACATGTATAATTATGAATGAGGATACATGAATAAAACAGTAAATAACAACATATAACAACACAAATATGAATGTAACAGTGTGGTATGAATATAACCAGATTAATATGAACATGAGTATAATAAAAGTATGAACATGGTTATAATCATGTTGAAGACATGGCTAATTATATCTCATTTAGAAAACAAGGTCCTCTCTCGAGTAATGACTTGTATTATCCATTAACAAATGTGTGTTTGTATACTGACCCCCAGTGGAATCCCCAGGTCATGACAGCTGACACACTGCTGTGTGTCCACTAGAAGGCAGTCAGACACAACTCAACACAGTACAGGTAAAAGGGACGGGTTGAAAATACAAGTAGACGCAGGAAAAACATATAAAAAACAATAACAGGAAAGTCTATAAAAATGCAATGATAGACATCCGTGGGTGTGTGCCGTAATAAACACACACCGTAGATCACACCGAGATTGACACACTGAAAAAGACATTCTCTCTGTCATCCGGGCTTGTTCAAACAGCTTCTTTTTTTTGCTTATCTTGCTGCAACTGCTGAGTCATGATTGATCACAGGCTTGGGTCTGATCTCACGTCATTCATTTATACCTCCAACACACTCACTGTCAACAAAGAACAGACTGTGCTGCTTAGGTCAGGCTGATACAGTATATCAGGTTGAGCGTTTTATTGGAAACTGGATCCAAGCCAGTCACTCACTGTCTACGGATATAACCGTTCCCTAACACTGCTGCTACTGCTGGCATTATCATAATATTCCTACTTGCCTCTCTGCTCCTAGCATTCACACCAAACAGGGTCATGATGATCTGACGATGGTCCACCAGTGATGCAATTTCAGGAGAGGGTGGATTTGTTTTACATTTGCGCAGCATGTTGCTTTTAAGGTATAGCTTTATAACTTCAAACAGTGTTCCAGGGATCCAATTTTCCTGTGAAAGTTGTTTTTTTCATTTATGAGAATATACCTTGGAATATGTTTACTTATCTGACTCACCCAAAGTTGCATAGTGCACCTTTAAACAAACGTGGTTGAAAAGTAACAAAGGGCATGTCACTCAATAACTTTTTCTTAAGAATAGTTATGATGTATTTGTACTGCACCTTAGACCCAGCAGTTAACTGATTTTTTTGTGGCCACTTGGGGACATTGTTTATTCACACATGATCAGGCAGCGGTCACAGAGCAACATCAGCAATGAATTGGAGTTTAAAAATCTCTCTCCTTTTTAGTGCTGTTTTTGGTCTCTACCAACTCCTCAGGGAAATTATCTAAATCTTTAACTGCTAAATCTTCCTCTTTGTTCACCAGCTAGTTGTTTGTCTGCCATTTTGGTTTCAGTCGTATCTGCTTTAAAGGTGCAGTCAGTCAGCAGTGCTTGATTTCAAAATCACTTTTTGTCAATCATCTCATCACAATCCTATATATAGTGTGTGGTGTGCTGCCGAACATCTGCTGTGAATTCACAGATTAGACCTGTAAACTTTATTAACCTTATAAATCAAATATGATGAACAGATTTTCTCTTTGGAATGTGTAGTGTTTGTTGTGTTCATGTCCGCCTCATGAATGCAAGTTCAATAACTACAACTGTTTTGCTCTCCACCAACTCAATATGCTGCACTGTGTTCACCGGATAGCTGCCATATTTGTCTGTATAGTGGAATGTTAAAATCTTTTCTCTGGAAACATCTGCCTACTGTGGCCAAACATATGTTATGAGAGCTATGATTGGTGAGATATTAAAGTTGCAGGCAGGAAAAGCAAAGCATTGTCACTATGTGGTACACTCTTGCACATACTGTTACATGTGATCATTTGTTATAGACAATATTTATTATTCAGTTATATTTTGAACCCATCCAATGTGGAATAGATTATTTCAAAAATCCATATCACTGGAATCACAGATCGTCCACATTCTTTAGTACTTTATTAGAAGGATACACTCTTAAGCGACCTGTTACATAAGAAGTTGTTGAGTTGATGATGAGGAACAACAGTCCTGACTTCTCTCTCCAAAACTTTCTTTCTAGTAATAAAATGTACCATCGCCCTGTTGTGCAACCTTGTCGGTTTAATCGTGTTTCAATTTAAAACTAATCCTAATGAACTAACTAATAAAACTAAAGTGTTTTTCTGGGCAGCATATGAGGGCAACAATCAAGATCTAGACTTGTCCATCATGGGGTCTGTCAGTTTGATGTGTGTCTGTTTGGAGGGAGTCAAGCCATGTTGCAGATATCATGTCATTTACAGCTGTGTCAGTCATATTTCTTACAAAACCAGAAAAACCTTGTAAAACGTACAACTCATATTGGATTTTCAGCTTCTTAAAAAAAAAATAAATAAAATAAAAAAAATGAAAATCCCCAAACTGTTATTTTCCTCAAGTCACCATCCGGAATAACATGTTTCTTATCAGGGGACACGGTCTTGGAGCGCAGAGTGGAACTTTCCAGAGGACGGAGGAGGAGGAAGCTGTGTTGGAGAAGGAATCTTCCCTGGGTTCATGTGCGTATCATGCACATATAGGGATCATTCTCATAAAAAATAAATAAAAAAAACTCAATTCCGTCTTATAAAGTTGTGGTATGTCTCTGAGCCCTGCCAGGCAACTTTGCGCTTTTCTTGGAAAATATAGTGCTTCGTCACACTCGAGAGAAATACTTTAAATTCTTCAGAGAGGTCTGGAAGATGTGTTTTGCTGAGTGGGGTAATATAAATGTTTATTCAAGCCGCTGCCTGCACACATCTTCACATCACAATTGGCACGGGGAGGACACCTCAAATGAATATGTCCGTCTGAGAAATACATCATACTACATCATATTCAATCCGCACATCATATCTCATTATGATTTGTTTTTTTAAATCGCTGGCATAAGTGGCCAGTCGCACCAAATATGGGTAAAATTGGTAAAAAAAATAAGAATCCAACCAGTCAATCGTATCACAAATACTCATATTCGGCCAATGATCTACCACAGGCAGGAATGAGCAAACTGGGGACACACGCAATCAATAACACATTGTCACATTGCAGTAAAATGTAAATATACTCATGAAACAAAGCCAATGACTGCTAGTCAACTAGAGACAAAAAAAACGGTTCACTCCTACATTAAAAGTAGTGATATATTACATTACTCAACTCTTGGACAAGCCTGTGGAAACATATGAAGTTGATGGGAATCTAATCCTTTTTACTTTAGCGCTTTATGAACAGATTCTCTTTTCTAAAAGTGCAGTGAGTGAGAGTGAGCAGGAAACATTATTATTTAAGCAGAGACCTCACTGGATGAACGAAGAGATGGAAATATGAGGTAAAGCAGACCGGTGCGGTTATACTGACAATACTGATAATGCACAGTCACCGTCAAACGAAGTGACATTATATGATGAAGACACACATGAAGGGTAGGTAGCCCCCACCCACACTCACTGTAAGATACTATCTCCCTTCATGGTGAATTTATGTGCAGGCAAATAATGCAAACCAAGTAATTTGAACTATGTCTGAACAGAGGTCCAATTAGGCCAAACCTTCTGTGCTCCAAGTATACTTTATGCAACAAACAAAACAATTAGAAGAAATTGCACAATTCTTTCATTGGGAAAGGAAACGTCTGGAGCACAACATAGACAAACTCAATTTCATTCAGTCTAATATGATACACCTTTGCAGCAGTGTTTCATTAAAATCAAATAATGGCGTATGGTTTTCCCAGACACAACAAATGTTAGGCCTGGGGCGGCATGCTTTCCCTGAAAATTTAATTGTCAGATTGTCTTTTTGGAAAGGTTTCAGTACCTGAGTTTGATGTGTACCGAAAACCCTAAAGCTAAGGTCAAAACCTGCAAACGCAGAACTTTTTTAAAATGAATTTCTTCCTAGAGTAACTCTTATGTTCTCTCTGGAAATAATTAAATTGTAATCCAGTCCACATTTAGGATGACTCTAAACCATGACTATTACATTTAATTTGTGTAAATTTGGTTTAAAAGTCACTTAATCTTAAACTAGGTTACCTTAGCCCTATTTCTGACCATCCCATCAACTCTGTTAGAGACATTCCCAGATGCTTCACCTTGCTTTTTACCGGAGGTGGAGAGTTAATCCGATGTGCATTAGCCAAACAAACCAATTCATCTACACATCTTAAGCCCGTTTTACACAGCCAGTGAAAGCCGGGAATATGCTGGAATTTTGGCCCTCCGCCCAGCTGTATAAATGCGACCGTTGCGGAACGAGGGAAGAAAGGTGCGAGAGATTGTTCCGGGAATTTTACTACCTCGGGGGGTAGTAAGATTCCCGACACAATCAGTTCCGCCTCTCTGTTTAAATGCGGCCAGCTTGTTGTTGCGGAACAGGGGGGCGTTTGACGTTCCATAGCCTACGTTCTAAACATGCGACCATGTTAGCAGTTGAAGGACGTGTGTTTAACATTAATCACTGCGGCCTGATGTCCCGTAAAAATCACCAAATAAAAGGAACGGCGTATAATCTAGCTGGTCATAAAGTCCGCTGCTCAATCCAAACCCGCGCGCTTCATTTTGCAGAGTGTATGAGTCTATTTCTGCCCAGGGGAAGTTGTACAATGGGAAAGCTAGGCTAAGCTAGGCTAAGCTAGGCTTGGCCAAGCTAGGCTGCGACCAGATCGCCACCGCTATCATTATCCTAAATCTGAGCGTATATCCACACTTTATTTCTGTCTACAGTAACGTGACTTCACACACTGTGTGTATGTGTATGTGTGTGTCTGATTGGCAGATCGCTGCCCTTACAAAGAGACTCGCTCACAGCCAACCTGTCACACAAACACACACACACACAGACACAGACACAGAGGTGAAGCAGTGAGCAGCGGAGTGATTTTTGTCAGTTTGGTTAACAGTCCCAGAGATGTTGGACTCAGCGCGTCGCGAGATCAACCGGCACATCGTGGGGACAATAAAATACGGCCCACTTATTGCAAGCTCCAGCACTTCTGCTCTCAATTCACCGGCCAGTGTTGTTGTTGTAAAGCAGCTGACCGGCGCGGCGCTATATGTTTACGTCACACCTGACGCTGTTTACAAGCACCTCTTTCATTCCGGAGCGCTGTGTAAAAGGGGCTACTGATGCGCCAGCAGGCTGGCGTTGCTTGGTTCTGTGTGAATGACACAGAAGCAAGCAAAGCCGGCATATTGGAGTGATGTTGTTCCGTCAATATGCCGCAATCTCTGTAAATCTGAAACTTGCTAGAAAACACTTCTGAGAAAGGAGAAAGCCTTGTTTCTACTGGGCGGTACATTGTGGTTTGTGTGCGCCGACAAGCAATTGTTTGGAAGGGTACAAAAACAGGCAAACTGTGCCGTATCTATTTTTGTCACCCTTTCTTTGGGGTAGAGAGCCATCCAAAAGGGTCCCAAAGGGTGGAGCTTCACGCTGCAGTCCGTTGATTCTTCAACAGAATAGTCGTTCCGTGCGAGATCAGCTTGAATGACCTGGCACTACTGTCACATAGCTACCACCAGATGCAAGACAAGATCAATACACTCACAGAGACTTCCTCACAAGTAGGACTTAACATCCATAAGGATAAATACAACTAGTACCGAACCGATCAACCTTGGTGACACCATGTTAGAAGAGGTAGAGTCCTTCACCTACTTGGGGAGTCTCATCAGCAGTCAGGGTGGTACAGATGCAGATGTAAAAGCTATGATAGGTAAGGCAAGGACATCATTTCTACTTTTCAAGAACATCTGGAACTCTAGAGAGATACGGGAAACGACTAAAATCAGAATCTTTAACTCCAACGTAAAATCTGTCCTGCTCTATGGAGCAGAGACTTGAGAATCAATAAGATCACAATAAACAAAGTGCAAACCTTCATAAACAAATGTCTCAGAAGAAGACTGAAAATCTACTGGCCGAACAAGATCAGCAACAACGATCTGTGGACAAGAACAAAACAACCCCCAGCAGCAGACGAAATTGGACGAAGAAGATCGAGATGGATCGGGCACACATTACGCAAACCACAACCAAGCACCACCAGACAGGCTCTGACCTGGAACCCTCGAGGGAAGAGAAGCAGAGGACGTCCTAAAAACACCTGGCGCCGGGACCTCCAGGGAGAAACCAAGAGACTGGGAGGCACCTGGTCGCAGATAGAAAAGAACGCCAGTGACCGTGAACTCTGGAGGTCCCTTGTCGACGGCCTATACCCCAGTAGGGGGTAAGGCGTAAGTAAAGTAAGTAAGTAATCAGCTTGAAAAGAGTGAAGAATCTTGTGTTTTGAATGCAATTATGGCGCGCAGCTCTTTGTTTACTGACTCTAGTTCTTCCTCCTCCATGACTTTACTGGCAGGCTATCACGCTGCAACAATGTAACCATAGTTATGTAGCATTTGGAGTAGTACTGGGTTTGGGCTTCTCTTGAATTGTATTTTCTCGAGGAAAGTTTGAGATACTCAAGGAATATCATTAATGAAATTAAACGTTAAGGAGTCTTGGTATGCATCAAACTAAGTGCTTATTGGAACTGAACCCCTTCCAACCCCACCTTTAGAAGGTCCAAAGGGTGCTGCATTTGGCGTCATTTGTAGCTGTACAAAAAAAGTAACAAATAGTTTGCACTATTTGTCCAAATCCTCCAATCAAGACTCACAAGAGACACATAAATATTATAGAGGGATGAGGCAGGCAGTGGGATGCAGACAGGAGGAGGATACACAAGATGCACAATGCAACTATTTTGATGTTTCGGGGACAGTTTTCACATTTATAAAGAAAATTCACTTGTGATTATCTCGCTGATGGAGCTCAGATTTGCATTCTTTTAACAGATGAAAACCTGCTGCCTCTACTCTACAAGGTTGGATCACTTTAAGCTTTTTGGTTTTGTCTTTGTGTGTGTCTGGTTTTTGTCATCTTCTCCAGCTTCTTAAAGCATCCTCAGGCAACTATAAGTGATGTGTGCACATACTCTTGACTAATAGGAACTAACATCGCTGGCATCAATCTATTTAACTTGTTCCAGAAGAACTCCATAGTCAAAAAGTAATTGCTTCACTCTGGAGTTTATTTGCATATACTTTTAAAGCAAATGACGAGGCAATGTGTAAGGAGTTGCACCTATTGCTGAACCAACTCTAAGTTCTATGCTACTTTTAGCTAACTGTTTTGTTTCTGCTCTAGTTTGTATGGTTGAGTGTGAGCCCACCAGTGGTTTTATATGGTAGGTTGGGGAGACCTCTGTGCTGCCATCAATCCCTATTAAAAAATCGTAGGTGGCCATTTAAAGCAAACAAGCTCAGACAAGCTGACTGCACACTACCTGATCACTGCCAAACAGCAGACAGCTGGTGAACATAGTGAAGCCTCTAGCAGCTAAAGAGCCAGATATTTTACTCAGGATTTAGTGGAGACCAAAGCAAAAAGCATACCGGTAATTAATTTTTGATCGGTTTTCAGGTGGACAGAAATAAAACTGCAAGGGGATAATACTTTCACAACAATTTGGCTGTTCACTAGTGACGAAAACAAATTAAAATCTATGGTTGAATTGATCTCATATAAATAAAGGTCATCGGTATGTAAAATGCACTTTCAACATTACAGTTTTTTTCGATCGCTAAACCACAGTGGGCACAACTGTAGCTCAATGTGCAAAACTCTAACTACAGTCTGCACTACCAACAGTCATTGGAGCTGAACAGTTCACTTCACCTGCAAAACAGGTTCAGTGCAGCAAACACTATGAACCAGCCTCATTGAGATAACACACACTGTCACTCAGAACCTGCTCAGAGTACAAACACTAGCATCAAACCCCAATACACAAATTACAAACTTTTAATCTTTACAATTTGAATAATATGAGTTATTTCACACAAATTACATAATATTTTCTTTGATGAAAGGGTGAAATTCTTTCACATGAAATTGTTTATTTTATAACATACCATTTTTTTTAGGAAAACAAAAAGAAATGAAAATCAGAAGTTTGCTTCAATAGATACACATTTTGTATATTGTATTGAAAACATTTCCAAATGTAGTATTTATCTGTGTAAATATTCTAAAATTGTAATACAGAAATCAATTCCTGTAATGTTGTCATTTACTGTAAGGATGCAACTCTAAGCTGTTTGTTTGCTGGAAAATTCGTATTACAGATGCAACTTTAGATTTTTGCAGATTGGGTTGCACTCTCAACCCTGCCTCTCTCAATGAGAGACCATGATTCACAACAGGGTCTATCAGTGTTGCCCTTACTGTATTTCATCAGACATTACAGCTCTGTGTCTTCTAGGTCTTCCTCCACACATCCACACTCTCACTGCCACTCTTCTACCTCCAACAACCTGTCTTCCTGGGTCCATTTCCAAAAAAATATATATTTTTGAGCTTTCCCTTTATACTGTATATATGTTCACTAACAAGTCAAACAAGACATCTTAGTTTTTCAGTTGAAATTGCAATCCGCAGTGTTTGAAAGGGATTCATTCTGTTTTGAATGTGTGGTTTATAGTTGTGGCAGCAGTGTGTTAGCATTTGAAAAAAGTGCTGGAAATCCACAGTGTTGTGCAGGCTGTGGTTAAGCCATGAGATAGGTGTGTAGAGTTTTGAAAGTTGTGTATAAGCAATGAAAAACGAGCTAAAACGAGCTACAGTTTGGTCCGAATGAACCGCTGCTCTGCATACTGTTGTTAGAGTTTTGCACTTGTCGTTCCAGTTGTGCCCACTGTGGTTTAGCAATCGTAAAAAACTGTAAGTACTTTGCTCATCTCATGAAAATTCCTGTGGCTAGGCAAGATCATCAGATTCCCATACAGCAAAGTTGACCTAATTAGGGGATTAAGAGAAGAAGCAAATGTTTACATTCACCCTGTGATGCCTCCTGTCTGGACCAGACTGTACAGTTCCAGCTCACAGACAGAGGCTGCCCTCAGTTCACAGACAGGCCAATGTGCTGTCGGGCCTAGAGGTTGGCATGTGGAGCGGATAGACGTCAGCAGACGCTGCAGGTTCAGCAAAAAGACAAGCAGAATTAATTTAAGATCTGTAGGAATGTGTTTAAGGGGCAAGAGGTTGTGTGTGTGTGTGTGTGTGTGTGTGTGTGTGTGTGTGTGTGTGAGTGAGAGTGTGTGTATGTGTGTGTGTGTGTGTGTGTGTGTGTGTGTGTGTGTGTGTGTGTGTGTGTGTGTGTGTGTATTGGGTGTGTACGTGCCAAAGAGACCCATGGCCATGGCAGGGGGAAAGCACAGAGAGGGAGAGATGCAGTAAGCTGTGAGCTCACACACCATAAATATTGGCTTTTCACTCGATGTGTGTGCCTCTTTCAACCAGTTTATGTGGCAGAGCAGCTTTGACAGCTCCAGTCTCCTTGAATGGAATTACACACCCTTACTGAAGGCCTTTGAAGTTCTGAAACACACACACACACACACACACACACACACACACACACACACACACACACACACACACACACACACACACACACACACACACACACACACACACACACACCTTACCATGAGGTCCAACAGTAGAATGAATAGTGGGTACATTAATCCATCAGGCCACCCAGTGTTGAGTGTTTTAGTAGAGCCCGAAAGCAAAGCCAACCCAGATCTGTTAACCAGGGCTAATTTCCACTCAGGGAGTGGAAAATAACTGAATCAGCACAGTGAAGAAGCCCTATACTAATGAGCTGATATCAAAGTCTTTGTCAGACTGGAACAATAGTCCCTACATGAAGAATTGTATAGGATTAAAAATATAATTGTCATGATCCCGTTTGGGCTCCTTGGCCTTAGATGTGTTTTCCCTTTTCACCTGTTTTCTGTGTGCTGAGCTAATTGCAGGGGTGGAGCCAGGTGTGCTGGAGTCAATCAACAACATTCACAGCTGCCTTCAATCCTCATCAACTGCTCTACTTATACCCGGGCCTACCTTCCAGACACTGCCAGATTGTAGCTTCTGTTCTCACACAGTCAGTTCACCCTCTCGCTCACCTGTTTTCAGCCATGCTCTGTTGCATGTTTTCCTGGGTAACCCTTGTTTCTCTGCCACAGTTCTCCCGGCCTGACTCCAGCCACCAGCTTCAGCCCTAGCTCTCCAGCACTACTCCTCGGACCCCTCCTGCCTGCTCGCTCTAGCCTGCTTCCACTCAACCCCCTGGACTTGCCCCGTTGCTCTCTCCCTGGACCCCCATGCCAGCCAGCTTCCCTCCCCGGATCACGGTCCTAACACCCTGCTGGTTTTCTCCTGAAATAAATCTTCTTTTACTTACACTGTCTCTGCGCCTGTGTCCTCCAGACCCAACCGTAACAATAATGTCTTAATATAGTTATTCTGATTGAGCCTTGAGCTTGTTTGTGAAAAAAAAGAAAAGAAAAAAAGATTATAGTCTAGAACCAAAATCCAGGGTTCCAAAATCAGAAATGATAAATTGTACATTACCTTAACATTTTACGTCTTCCTCAGTTCTATGGATCATTTTATTGCCTTTTAGATAATTATTTTGGTCCAGCAACTTCGATGTTTTGATGAAATCCATCGTCACCTTGCTTACAGACGCACTAGGTAGATGTAAAAATCCACTGTACGCCAACACTTCCTGTCCTGCACCAAAGGCAAAGTAAGTGATTAGCTGGTGACCATAGTGGAAATGTAGCTACTAAAGCCGACATACTATTAAAGAGAATGAATATGTGACTAATATTCATCAGGTGAACACGGACACGAGATGCTAATGTTGGTCTACATCTGCTGGATTTTTAAAGAAGACATTTTGGCTAACATATTTACAATAGCAGTGCTATAAGCCGTGCTTCTGTTTTATTGCAGCAACTTGTTACGCTGCCCCCAAGTGGCCAAAAAAAGAAAAAGCTAACAAAAAACATTATTTCAAAGAGTTGAATAATGTGCTGGAACACCTGAGGCAATCTTAAATCTTATAGTCTTTCGTCACTTGCTCTGCGTTTGAGGTTTTGTTCATTTGATGCTATGCAGAGCAGCTGGCCAGGAGAGAAATCATATGTGCAAAGCAACGACATATGAAATGAGGCCTGCAAGATTGAAAAAGAATATGTCCAAAACCAAATTGATGTACAACGTGTGGTCCGTTTTGTGAAGCCTCTTTGCCATAGGCACTCTGAGGTCTGATGCTGGAGGATTTGATTTCCAGATGTGTCTTCAGGCCCTGACTTATGTAAGGTAAGGAGTCTGCACAGTGGGGGCAGGCGTTGGCTGTCTGCTCCCTTGATTGAAGAAGTTCAAATGTTGATTTAGTGTCAGTACACTAAGTATTTCTCTTCTCCCTGTAGCAGGCATTATTAACCCTCTCCTTCATCCTTCTTGTTAGCAAGCTTGGATAACTGCAGTTTTTCAATACATTGTGTGTTTGCTTTACAAGCTGACCTCATGAATGAAAACATATAGGCCCATAATGACCCTATTTCATACGTTTTTGGCAAACAGAAGCAGGCCTGACAACTTCATTTCATTTGTCGTGCACAGGCATAGAAAGGTGGGCCTGTCAATCGACCTCTCTCTTCAACGAGCTGACATAGGATTAAAAGAAAACAGAACTGAAAGTTAGCCTAAATCACTCCTGTGTGTACAGTGTCATCCCTTGGGGCCCAGATGTGTGTTTGGTTTACTCACCTGTGTGGACCTGCCAGCACTCCTCAACAGGTGCCTTTGTGGTTCAGGGTTGTGGTTGGTACTGTGCGTGAAAAAAAGCTGTTTACTCAAATAACAGCAGTGTGTGTGTGTTAAGCGGGTTGGGCAGCTTGGATGAGATGATGACATCATCGGCGCATTGATTGAAATGCTGCAGTGAAGTGAAAGAGCTGTTGCTTTGCTGTAATTCTGCTTAAAGGAATAGTTCAATATTTTTTATAACTACTTTTTTGCCTCAGTTTCAGGTCAAACACGGCCACATAAACCATTCCTTTATCTGTGTGTGCAATTTTGAAGAAGAAGTGGGCAGAGGTCGCGCATCGCTAGTAAGCTTAGTTCAAATACTAGTAGTCAATGGGAAGTATCAGCCTGCCTCCATCGACAATCAGAAGATACACTTTACAACATTGCTAAATAGTCCTGTGTGCTTGTTTGGACTTGTCTACTTACCATGTTATGTTGTGCTCAATATTTTCTGTCCTTCCGACCGAGCAACCAACACTTATTCTATTGTAAATGCAGCAGTTCTGGCAAAGATTTAAATGAGTGAGCATTTTTCACTTTACATTAACACAAATGAGGAAGAAGACGGAGTTAAGAGCATAATTATTTTATTCCGTCATGGAATCTTACAACGGAAAATTAGGGCAAAGTTTAGGAAAAAATAAAGTAGTAATTTTAGGAGAAAAAAAGTTGTAGCTCCATATTAGGAGAATAAAGTCGGAATTTTACGAAAAAAAAGTTTATAGAATGAGTATTGTGTCTCCCTGCATTAAAATGAGAAACGTTGAACATCTTGTGAAGCTAGATTCCACTTATTCCACAAATAAGGAAATTATTTTGGCCAATCAGCACTACGGTATCATAAATTGTTGTTTGACTGTGTGGCACGGCCCAATTGCCTGGGACAAACAGTAGGCGACAAGGAGCCATTAGACTGCTCACACCATCATTTTGTCAGATAATGGTAAATATCTAAGCATTCAAAAAGAACGGATGAGTTTTCCTGAACTTTTCTTATTGTAAATTAATTTTAGTTATTGGTGTTTTCATTGGTTCTGATGACAAAAGGAAAAATAAATAAATATTGCTTTCTATGAAAATTTACCAAAATATGTAATCAGCCCTGGTTGTTCTCTGGGGTCTTCAAGAATTTCAGGAAATACTCCTAGACGGAAAATGGAAGAAGAAGGAAATAAGGCATTTTGAGTGCAGAGACAAAAGAGAGGAAAGTTAACTCCTGAAAGGTAATACAAATTAATGAGGTAACCTACTGATGTCACACAACGCAAATTAATCTAATGGATTTTTATTTGTTTTTGGAATTGTTTATGAATCTAAAGCTGCTGAAAACATACTGACATTTATAGTCAATTGAGGCCTACAAGTAAATCAAACAATCACAAAATGTCTCAGTGAAACAGATTGTTCTTACGCAAAGAGTCTATTAAAGTGTATACTCTAATGTTGATCTTAAAACTTGTAAAAATGGGCTTTGTTTGTAGGCATACCTAAGCTGAGCCTTTTAAGTAGTTCTGCCATATAACGCAGACTATCTGCTCGTCATTTTTATTATAAACGGGTTGTTTCTTAATCCAAGGCCACTCGTGACGTCAGCACTTCTGGAGAGGAACCTGCACACATTCCTGAGATGAGTAGGGATCCAGACACAGACTGCCCCCCCCGCCCCTCTTCACTGAACTTATCAGCCAGGACAACAAGCAGAGGTCTCTGCAGACAAGGCTGATTGATAGATCAATTGCAGCAAACTTACAAGTCTTTCTTTTTACCTTTCATATGCCAAATCATGACGCAGGGCAGTATTTTTATGAAGCACGTTCAGGAATGTGCAATATTACAGTTTGACAGCCAAAGCAAAGCAAACTGACCTAAACTTGCCACGTGGTGATTGAAAAAGTTGTATTATTAACAAGGTACATCTACTGGTCCGCAAACTCGGGTACAAACACACTAAAAGATGTCAGACCGGTGAATTATTTGCTTTGTGGAAAAAATTTCAAGATGGCTCATAATATGTGAAACATTTGCACTGAGTGTACTTATGAGACAGCTGTCTTGGCAAGTATGGGCCCTTCCTCCAGAGAAAAATCATTCTTTTCTAACAGTTTCTATTTCTGATATATTGTGGCTGCAGCTCAACCGTTTTCTACTTTTTTGTTGCTTCCACCTTTTTCAGACAAATCATGGGAGGGTGGCACATTTACAGTGAGGAAAAACACAGTGCTGTTTGTTTGCTCAAAAACACTGAATGGCTTCTATTAAAATACCTCCCCACGGCCACGCAACTGCATCCCTGTTGGACACAACACACTGCTTTCAGGATTATAAACTTTAATTGTGCTCATTACATGGCCTGTAAATCTGCTAGTAAATTATTTTCAGAAAGCCACTGCGACACACTTTCACAATCTTTGTTAGCTGGGAAACACATGTTTTGAAGTGTTGGGCTACATCAGATAAGCTATTTTACAATCTAGGTATAGATTATTGTACAATATTCTGATTGCAAATAGGAATACATATGAAAAGGTCTTAATAAGGTCCACTGTAGTTCTAAACATACAATGTTTGACTGCTAAAACTCAAAACTATGATAAGTATGGAAAATATATAATAATCAGATAAAGTATAAAAGGTGTCTTAAATTAGTATGGTAATGAGTGTCAATAGGTTGATGGTCCAACAAAAGAATAAAATTATAGCACCCATTCAGCTAAATGGCGAGAAAATGCTGAAATAGTGAAACCAAATCAAAGTATCAAAGATGTCTATCTGGCATGTGAAAATTTGCAAAAGATATCGACAGACAATCAATAATAAATCCAACAATGTGAATTAATTACCCTCAGAAAATTCAAATTCACCCTGTGTTGAGTATGCATGGAAACTCCTTCCACCTTTTTCGTATGTATACAGTACAGATCATGGTGAAAAATGGCCCCTCCATGTTCCCTGAACCTTATACGCAGGTTCTGTCCTCCACAAATTGGCCACATGTGCTGGCTGACACCCGGACTACTGGAAAATGTCACAGATGTCACAGGCGTTTTACTGTCACTGCTGTCAGGTCGGCTTTTCCATGACTTCCCAGAAATGCAATGGAAAGACTTTGCCATGAAAGAATGGAAAAAAACTCCCGTCTCTTTTCTCATGGTCGGTTGCTGGGTTGGAAATCACCACATCGCTTTAAAGAAATCCCTCCTGTGCTCCAAATATTGGTCCTGTTTGTCTGATATAAATTTCAACCATCACCATCAAAATGAGCTGCAGCCTTTTTGAAGACAATGACAGCGACCCTAATGAGGGAAAAAGTGAAAGCATGCTTTTTAATATCTCCGGCACGTGCCAGATGTCACAAATCTGTCATCTTAAGAGCCTCCTTTCACCACACACATGTGGACAGGTTGAATCACTTACGGCTTGTGCAAGTAAACACGTCCCAGAATATGAACAAAATGATGATGCTACAGAGTGAATAAACTGGCCCTTGTTTTGTCATGCGCTCCATCTTTCATCCATGCTGGGTTAAACTATCCAGGCAACACTTTTGAGATCTCTGGGAAGATTACTTGGGGGAGATGAGTTGTTTGACGTCAGACTCGTGTGTCAGAGAAGAGATAGTGTCCTTAGCAACAGCAAAAAACAATAGATCACAAGAATCTCGAGAGCAGCAAGCCCAAGTACCTCATCCCAGTATTGTTACAAGAATAACACATTCTTGGAATATACTCCGAATAGCTCAGTAGTGAGTCATTAATTTCATCCCTACTCCCCCGAGCAACTGGAAACTTCTGCTGATCAGAGAAAAAAAATCGAACAGGTTCCACTCTAGTGAAATAGGCTATTATGGAGTTTGTCTTTTTGTTTGGAAGCTTCTTGTGATGCTGTTTACAGTAACTAATAGGCCCAGTGCCTCTTACTTCACGGTCAACACATTTTCTATTGTTATTCTCCATTAAAAGGAAGGAGTTCGGCAAATAGCACAAAGAGTGAGTTAACACCAAAGAGTCATATGTCGTATAGCCAGCATATACCAATATATTATTATTTCTTCCTTCTACATTCCTTATGTGATCACACGATGTGATCTGTGAAAGGATAATTCTGGATTTTATATACGTATAAACATTTAATCATAATTTCTATTGGTTAAAATTGAAGTGCTAACTAAAAGTGCTGACATCTATGGATATGGCGAGATTATCAATCAATGTAAAAATTGGAAAGGTTCACTCCTTATTAACGTTGGTCAAAATCCCTCACAATAAAACTGTGTGCGTACATCACAACAGTGAGTATTCTGAGTCAAAGTTTAACCAGGAAGTCTGTCTGCAAACTACTTACGCTTGGCTAACAAGTCATCATAAAGTCCAAAAATGACATGCATCGTGAACTATGTAACAGCTCAGACAAAGGAGTGAGAACACACAAAAAGCTGGAAGTCAAACAAAAACAATGCAAAGTCAAAGCAACGATACAACCACTATGAACAATACAAATACACAACAAGCTGATCAAAATAGCCAAAACCATTTAAACATTTGACAGCGATGAAGAATGGCTACAATGAAAATGAAGTGGCTGAAAGTACAATATAGTTAAAACAATAGTATCAGTTATTTGAAAACATTTATTAATTAAAGCCAGTCCATGAGATGGGAAATATGTGTAACTCAGTATTGTGTGTGAGTGCCTGGGTGACGAGTTGAAATGGTGTATGAGGATTTTGCATGCTTTAAAGAAAGGACAAAACAAAAACAGACCAGGAGACCATGAGGAAGCTGAGAAAGAGAACGAGACTGACCGAACTGTCCATGCTGTCCTGTCAGCTCTTCAGTTCAGGTGAGGTGACTCACTAACGACCTGCACTCATCCAGCCCTTAAGGGGAGGAGACACACAAGAATGTGATTCTGTTTTCATATGAGACTGTGTGAAGGAGAAAATTGGCAGAAAATTTTTTTTTTTACCCCCAAATTAAGAAAATATGTAAATTATGCAAAACAAGTTCTGAACATACCAAACTAAAAGGCATTTAGTTTGAATGGGAACCATTTGTTACTTCTTCCCTACTTTAATTTGCTGACAGGCTATGTGAGAGAGGTTATTATTGGATAATAGCAAACACGCAAAATAACTTTCCGGAGCACGGAATGGATTTTTGTTTTCGCAAATATTATTTTGCGGGGTATGAATTTCTCTAGAAATGATAAATGATGTGCTTGCTAAATATGTTTCTTCTGTGCTCAAAATGTGCAAATGTGCACGCAGGGCTGAGGCACAAATAAACTGCTCAATAATGAACTGTTTCAAATGACATTTACTGATCTGCTACCTCTTTGATTAATGCTTTTACACAAAATCTAATTGGTTGAAGTTAAGTAAAGAAAAATCAGATGCTTGTTTGACCCTGCACACCATCCTTCAACGTTTGTGTGGCTTTATACAAGCATGCAAAGTGGATGCCTACAGACAAGAGTCTCACCTTTCTTTTTGTTGCATCCACTTATTGATTTGTTTAATGCAGTGACAACGATTCAACAGGTCCCTTGTTACCTTTAGTAAGTGATATGTAGTTTCCCTTGTCATCTTTATTATGCTATAACATATTTTGTATAATTTGGCCCACAGGAAGCATACACATATTGAACTAGAGAGGTCCCGAAATAGACCCCTGTGGAACACCACAAAGTAGTTTCTGTCAAGATAATATGAATTGAACTGTTTGAGGACTGTTGCAGAAAGTTTGCAGAAAGTATTAAGCAAGGTCAAGGTTGGTTTATAAATGGGTCTTATCATAGCAGTCCTGTATGTGTGGTTGGAAATAAAACACCTTTCTCTAAAGAACAAGTATTAAAATGATGAAAAACAGTTAAAAATTGTTTTAAAAAAGGTGGTAGGGATAGGATCAAGAGGGCAAGTGGATGGCTTAATCTGTTGTAGGGGATTCAATGTCAGTCCTTTGTTGAGAAATGCAAGACCTTATTGCAATTATTATCAATCTATTACAATCATCCGTAGGTACAACTCAGTCAAATTCAGGGAAGATAGTTGAAAGCACCCCATCAAAATAATTTAGAAAATGTTCTGAGTATTTTGGTGGCCTATGCATTTATGCCTGGAGAAAGTTAGATTTCCATTTTACACAACACATATTCAACAGATGAGAACTCGCCAAATGACAAGTTCTTAGGAAAAGGAAACTTCTTAGGAAGAGACACAAACACCCCCTCATTTTGGTTCTGTTTTGCTTTAAACTCGAATATTACATTTTATGGGGTGGATTCGATAAGGATAGCATTTTCATTCCTGGTGTCCGGCCAA
Source organism: Hyperoplus immaculatus (assembly GCA_949357725.1). Taxonomy (NCBI): domain Eukaryota; kingdom Metazoa; phylum Chordata; class Actinopteri; order Uranoscopiformes; family Ammodytidae; genus Hyperoplus; species Hyperoplus immaculatus. Next base: position 11,619,050 of record OX442352.1, on the reverse strand, counting down.
GTCATTCTTAAAAACATGAAATCCAGGTTAAAGAAGAATTGATTAAAATTGACTTGTTACTCAGGGACCAAATATGAAATAGGTATAGTTTTAGGTTTTTTGGAGCAGGGCCTAAGATACTTGGCTGACACAGAATTTGAATTTAATTAGTAGGATTGGAAGATGTTTTTTGCGAAGCCGTTATCTCATCTTTCTGTTTTCATTGTGGCTGTTGTATTTGGAAATTATTCTTTTCTCCAAGGGCCGCAGCTTGCTGTAGGATAATTTGTGAAAAACAGTTCTGGGACATGTGGGGCCCAGGATATTGCTAGCTTTTCTTCCAGTTGTCATTAGGTCGTCCATCTGGGCAGTATTGTCCATACTAATAACAGAATAAAGATTGTGACATTTTTATTTTGACAATATACTAAAGTCTATGTCTTGGTAGCAGGAACATCAACCGTTTGGGTTCTATCTGTGCACGTTCCTGTCTGGTAGACTATATATAGAGTGTTTTTCTCATCTCTGATCTGAAAAAGACTTGAAAAGGAGTGCTGAGAGCTGCAAAGTTTAACAAGCCTGGACAAGCAGCTACTGATTTACAACTATTGATCAGTAAGCAGCAGGGTCTTCATGTTAGACAGCAGGTATATCTGACTCTTTGCCACTCAAAGAATATCCCCACAGTGGCTTATCTCTAATGCATCTTCAGGTGTGTTGAGGTGCATTAAACAGTATGTGTGGGTCTCTATTCACACCAGGTGACCCGAACACTAGTTGAGGCAGGAATTCATTGGTGTTTCCACATGTGTGGGCTCGGAGGGCACGATGTGCAGTGCAACAGTGCAACTTTTATACGTATCTATGGCCTGCAGCCTTCCCTCTTTTGCTTGCTTGAGTAACTTTATGTTATTTGCTATCTACTCACACCCTCGAATATTTGCTTCTCACCGGTTCCAGGATCAGATGAGGTTTTCATTTCCTTTATATTGGAGTTTTAGTTTCTGTCCCTGATTTAATTAAGCATCTGGAGACACAGCTTTGTGGCGAAGAAGCAGAATGTATCAACACTGTCCTCCAGTTACTCAATTTGTTATTTGAATGCTTAGCATTTGCAGAACTATGATGTTTTGAAGACAAAGTTGCCAGAAAGAGAGAATACATGTCATCGCCCCTTTTATTTTGCATAGCGAGCACGTGAATGAGATGTATGCTCACGTGGGTAGACACATGGTTGCTATCTCTTGTAGCAAAAAACATGTGATTCATACTCTCCAAAATGAACTGTCAGATGAACTCCTCTAACCTACCATGAAATAATTTTTAGTTGTCACAGTCAAATAGGGTCAATGTGTGTATGTCTGTCAATTTTCATATGCTTGCTTCGTATCCAGTAAATCTACCCAGACAACTAAAGTTGAGTGCTTTTACATGACATATTGGAGATGTAATATCATACAAATGATGGCAAATGTTCTAATCTTACAGTACATATATCATGTTTTCCCTGTGAGCTGTAGTTCAGAACTACTGTAGGGTGAGGGATGACTGACCATATAATATTTTAGAGAAATGTCATATCGCTCTTTCTTTTTTCTCTTATACTCTTGAGACATCCATAAATATTTGGCAATATTGAACTAATTATGAGCAAATCTTTTCAAAACACTAAAATCTTTATTTCATTTTTACAACATTCATATCAGAGTCCACAGTTTTTACAGAACAGATTTGGGGTACAGCCTTTTTTCACTTTATAAATAAAAAAGTACTAAGTACAGTTCTTAGAAATGTGACTCTGCATGTTTTCAGGAAGAAATTGTATCATAAATCAGACAATTATCAACATATGAACAAATCCCTCTGTAATAACCTTCAGAATAGTGCTAAAAATTATTATGGAAAGAATGATGTCAGTGCTTTAGCAGTTGAAAATGTTGGTTCAGAGTATTGAAAAGAAAATTCAGTTAGTTTAAATGTACAGACACAAATAGACAAGGTTTAAATAACGCTCAAATGTACATTTCGGACCTTTTGATTAATACTAGTATGACAGAAGACATGTTGTGGAAGCAAATAGAAAAAAAATCTCAAAATCGACCAGTGCTTGAAAAAGCAATGTTTTTGCCTGCACTGCCTCGCCTAAAATGAACCAATATGAAGGGAAAAATCAGTGAATACATGGGCAGCCCTGTTTCAATGTTTGTCAAAACTGCTCACAATTCATGACAACACTGAACGGACCTGTGTTAAGGGTCCTAAGTAGATACTGTTTCATTTTGAAGATGTTACAAGCCAAGCTTGTGTGAACCACTGTTTGAAGAAACTTGAATATTTGTCAAATCAGGATGTGTTACTTGTCTGGACACTTATATAACTTTTGCTCAGTATTCTAACTGGGAAACATAGTGGAGCATTTAGAAGCTATTGAGCCAGATATTACCAGAAAAAAAATGTTGCTTGTGTTGCTCCATTTGTCATCATACTTTGCAAACATGCAGAGTATGTGCTGTAGGTAGCCAAAAAATGCAATGAAAGCTGCTTTAATATGTAAGGACCATATTACACACACACTGTATGCCTGAAGGCTTCTGCTTAGTGTCCACTGTCCTGTTTTAAGTAGACTCGCTGCTCTGTTTAAACAGTCAATGATAACAGTATAAAGGTTTTGGCAAATGTCTATGCTGTTGAAAGACTGCACTTTTTATTTGGAGTACAAGGATAAATGGAGGATCAAGATCAAGAACAGTTACCTCTATACAGAATTCTCAATACCAAGCATGTGGAAAATAGGCAGTTTTTACACTTTTACACAAACTATAAAGAGCTTGAACGGAAAAGTGACCATTGAGTGTGCTGTGACTTCATGCATTACAGGTATGTCATATATCATGTCACTTGGTTGCCTCGATGCTCTGCTGAAAAAAAATATGAAATCCCTCTCTGTCAAGTCAACTATCATCTAACTGTCAATAAAGGCCCTCTGCATCCTACAAATGCTATTCTCCTCTCCTCTGTTGCCCAGGCGATCTTAAACCATATGCATTGATCACCTCATTCCCAATTCCAGAGGTGATACAGGCTTTGCTTGTATGCATCAGTGCAAATAATTGTGCCCATTGCAGGAGTTCATTGTTAAAGGCCCTTCAAAAGATAGAGTTGAAGTTAATTATCAGTCTCATGGATTCTTTTAGGTATTACGCACATTAAACCTGCAGTGTGTAGAATTTTGGGTTTTATTTCCTAGCAGATTTTGTAGAAAATAATTATAATATCCATAAGTATGTTTAATTTAGTGCAAAATAGCTGAATTCTTTTTTAGAATTATAATTTTTTTCCTTAGAAAGGTTCTCATATATGTCCATATTTCTCCATACTTTGGACCAAGGCCTTGTCACCGCCATTTTGGAAGTGTCATAGTTGGAATGTCATCAGGTGCATTGTTTAAAATTTAGAATTGTTCTTGTCCTTGAAGGCCACTGTAGCTTCTGTTATTATTCAAAAGGTTACCCAGGGAGCATTGCATTCTAGAACTTTCTTGAACTTACTTGATGATGTCATATTACACACTGTACCTTTAAATACTAGACTTCATTTGACAAAACTGGTGGGGTTACAGGTGTGGTTTCTATTATAGCACTTTTTAAAATACAGTGTTTTGCCCCAAAAGTAACAGAAATAATGTTTGTTTAATTACTGTTTCTCGAGAGAACCATAATAAGAAAAATAAATGCCTTTAGTAGACCTTTTGACTTTACACAACCAGCACAAGTTTCGTTAGTAACATTGATATTGTCTGAATTGCATTTGCGTGTTGCACTTCTAGTTATGTGTACGAGCGCTTACCGACTTGGTTGAATGAGACATCTCAAAGTCGCTAGTGATGAGAATCATTAGTGATGATATTAGTTTTCACCCTCTGCTTTTCCAGCTAAAAGCCTATTGATGTAAAACTACCTGGGAATAGGTAAAAAAGGTGCTTGATAGTGGCTGATAAGTGACAGATATTAACAGACCCACCATAGCTAGACACATGCCCATTTACAGAGCCCAGGTTGGCTATTAACCCAATTTATTTCCAGCACACTCACAGTGCGCACATGTAGCCGATCGTGAGGCGATATGCAAGCATTCACCAGAATCCACCGTTAAATGGCTGGGTCCCTGCCTTACAAACACTGTTAAGGTGAACTGTACAGGCTTTGTGGGTGAGGTATAAAATGATGTCAACAGCAACAACTCAGTTGTTAGTTTATTTTCCACTCTACAATATGTATCTGGGGAAAAGACATTAATCTACTTAGTGAAACAAATAAGGACTGACATTCTCCAGTGTGTCTGTTGTGGACTTATATAAAGAGACTTCAAATTAGATGACACAGCTATGACTCAAACTCTGGGCTCTCTCACTTAAACAAATATCTAGTGATCTGTATTGCTGAGACAGTGTGTAGAGTAAAGGCACACATGCAAGTAATACACATAAACCCCTTAGTACTGCTCTTGCCAAAGTTTACTCATGCCTGCAGAATCATTTTGGTCGTCCTTATGAGGAGAAGAAGATCTGGTGTGTGTGGCCATGAGGACACTTTTAAAAACGAACACCCGGAGTCATCAGCAAAGGAGCGTCACTTCCAGTCCATCGTCACTTTGCTGACTATGTCCAGGCTTCTGGAACAAAAATACTTGACAGGTAGTGACGTCATGGTGCAGTATGATGCCGCTCCAAGTTTTGTAGTGGTTCTAATCCTGATCCTTTTTCAATGCGTGAAACGTCTTCTGCAGTATATAGAGCATGAAGTGAATAAACAGGCAAGGCTGACAATGAGCCCGTAACCCGGCAATATACAGAGACCATATAAGGCATGCAGTCTGAAGGAATGCGCTGCAGTGAAAATGAACGGGGGCCCTTCACAAGTCACCCAAACAAGTCCCACACACTTTTCACATTAAGTTGATATCACTACTCAGATGAAATAAGGTTTTGTTTGAAAGGCCCCAACTCCTCCTGCTCAACACATTGTGCACGTGTGACAGCAGCAACTTCACACCAACCAAAACTGTCCTTAAATGCCTCCTAAATAAATCAAACTTACATAAGTACACAGGAGTGCAATTAGACGGCCTCGTAAAGCATGTCCTAGTGTAACGATGAACATCAGCGTAATGTTCCAGGAGGGATCTGACATTTAAGATGGCCCACGTTGCCAAACAGCTGCGGAACAAACACAAAAGTTGCAGCGGTGGCAGTGATGTATCCAGTGTATTATCAGAAGCTGAATTCCGAGCAACGATACTGTCACTCCACCTTAAGAGTAAACGGGCTTGGCATTTATTACGCCATTAATGTCTGTTTTCGGGTAACTTGAGACAGTCAAGCAAAGATTGGTCCTGCACTAGACAGTATATCCATCAGCCATAATTAATACAATGGTGCTGAAATAGAAAAGAACACCGTATCCCACCAAATTGAGACATCATTGATTTCCCCTCTTTTGTCCAAATGAAATGTGGCAGGTAGAGAAAATCTACCTGCCTGTAGGACATCAAGTGCAACAAATCCGGACTATGTATGACTGAATATTTTCACAAGCCCGCTCCAATTTCTTGTTAAACAGAATACATTAGCAACTAATTACATTGTTAACTAATGAGCAAAAACTAAACGAAGAGTGAACCCACGAAGATAAGGTGGTACGACAATGGCAAGTATAAAAGCTACAGGGAACAGTATTAACTATTATATAATCCCAACAGGCCACTGAAGTAATCCACTGACAAAAATCATCTGCTTGGACTTGACACTGCAGGGTTAATTTTGCAGACTGACGGCTCCTGTCTGCAACGACTTAAGTAAAAACACTGAAACACATGGAAGTATTTTCCTGAAAAAACAACAGTCAAAACCCTGAGAGCCACACAAAAACTTACAGCCTGACCGTGTGGGTCAATTACAACAAAGGGTCCACGCGGAGAAGCTTCAAAATGATTATTTTAGAACAATAAATCTGTGTCACATAAATTAAAGCAGAAAATTTGCGGCGTGCCAGCAGGCAGCAGGCAGTGAATCACGCAGCAGGGCAGGCGCTCTGACAGCTCGGGCTTCTGTATGCGAGAGCGAGACAGTTCTCTTTTCATACAAATCAAATGAGTCTTGGGGCAGAGAGCCACCTAGGCTCTCAACAGGAAGTCAAGGTCGCGACCATGCTGTACAGTGACCAACACATGCATTAAAGGCTGATTTGATTGTTATGCAACTGACAGGATGCCCTGCTGATATCGTTGGAAAATGTGTTCCTGGCCGTAGGATCGACAGGTGGGCGGATAAAGTTTGTAAAAGCATTTTTCAAGTGAAAATCTGGAGAAAAGAATTTGACTAAATAAATATGTTTTTCTACTCACTATCACTCAACAGTTATTAAAAGCGTTTACATTCACAGTTGAAAATACAAGCTATGTTGTCTTCCCTTGCACAAAGAAAATGGCTTTACTAAAGGCTTATGATTGGAATATACAGAGGAGAGAGAACTACATAAGTGGTTGTCATGCAGTTATGACAGCTACCAGGCAAACCGTAAAAATTGATACAAAAAGTAATTCAAATAGTATGGCCTTTTCAGTCCACCCCCCACTAGGAAGTTAGTAACAAATTTAGAACATTGAAGTTATAATATGGAAATGTTGCGTTTACAGGTAGCCTACACAAGACAAGAGTGTACAGCCATGCTAGTGGCTCTGTGAGGCTGTACTAAGGCACATCAGTGCATTCTAATATTCTCACAATGACATTGCTAACGTGCTGATGTTGATGTTTAGCAGAACATAAAAATAGAATACGTATTATATTCACTATGTTACCTAAGTTAAGTGTTTAGGCTAACATTTGTTAATTGGCACTGAGCACTAATTAAAACAGAGGCTGATGAAAATGCCATTAGTTTAGCAGGTTTTTAATAATGAATAATTTTCACCTGATATTGGCATGAAGAGTGAGGCAAATGATTACCAGTCATGCTAAGGGGGACATAACTCTATACCAAAGTTCATGACATGGGGACATATCATACAATGTCACAAATAAATAACCTGATGAATACACGTTTAAGGTCAAGGGAACACATGGCAATCTACCAAATAGTTGCTGTATTAGTCTGGACCAAGCTAGTGAACCAACTTTGCCATCAACATAGTCACGTCAATAGCACGGCTAAATAAAATAAAAACACTTCATTGCAATCAATGTAAGATTTCCACATGAGATTCAAATGTGTTTGCAAGCCTCTGCTTTGCTGCATAATTGGCACACTGGTAACTGCATTTGCAATATGAATCATTAGAAATTTCCAAGGAATACCCAGCTACAAAAAGACAACACAGAAACTGACGCGCTGCCCGACTGCTTGCGAAAACCTCACTGTGATGATCTAATTGCAGACACATTGGTAAAAAAACTGAGAAACTATAGCATGGCAAAGGGAAGTGTCTGGAACATCCCGATCATCAGACACATCTCACACACGGAGCAATACGAGGTGCACTGCAGGGAAAGAGCAACCTTAGTTTTAATCCAGCGCATGATCTGACATTGTTTGGCGTTTCTGTCATGCTGACATTTTAGGCGGCGAGAAATTCAGAAGACGAAGCAATTTACTTCCATTGCAATGTCCTGTTATGTGTAATGAAAAATTATATAATCCAAGTTTTGGATTGGCCAGTGCAATGTTAGTGTGGGACCAGGGTCGATTTGGACAATCAGAAAGCTTTCCTAAAACATTCATCGCATGGGCTTCCAGAATCACTGGATGTTGGAAAAAATGCTAGGTGTGTGGCTATCAGTCGTTATGTGGACAGCCCTCTCACATGTTTACCTCCTCTTGCGTCCTCCCTCCATCAGCAGTGCACTGTGGGACGGCAAGTGATTTCAAAGGAATTTAAACTGAAATGAAGTCTGGATGTTCCATGTCTGGCTAAAAAGTGAGGCTTTTTCCAACACTACAGATTAAATTCTGAGCCGTAGTGGAAAGAACAGCAAATAGGTCTGAGAAGCTCATTAGAAAAGAATGGAAATTGACATAATACTGGAGGTGGGGCTGAACAGTTTTTTTTTCTTATTGGTTCTATCAAGCAGGCATCTTCGGACAACACAAAGTATGATGTATGAATATTTGCAAGAGAAAATTGTGTATTGTGTGGAATTGTCCGAAAGAATAATAAATAAATAAATAAATAAATACATTTTGTTGTAGTATATCGAGCAGCTGATGGAGAGACACGAGCCGAGCTTTGGAAGAGGTAGAAATCAGCGTGGTCACTACCTTTCAGTGGCCTGTCATCACTGTCCCTGAGTCTTGAAAAAACATTCGGAAATAAGCGAATTCCTATTATTGCATAACCGCAAGACATCAGTCAGCAAGTGAAGTGGCCGCTAACATTACCCAGGGTCACTCCTTTTTTAAATGCAAGAGTTTTGAATGTCTAACTATTAATTCTCTGCGGATACAAAAGCCTAATGAATCTGGCAAGGATGTGACTTGTGGAATATTCCATTGAAATCCATGAATCCAGCCCCCTCCATTGATTGGGAATGTATGACATGTGTATTAGTCATGCAGTGTGTTTTATTTTTCCTGGCAGCGAGGCTTACCCTAGCATTATCACTCTCCTGCTGTATCCAGTTTGTCTAAAATCCCCCTCCGGCCGTGCACTCCAACAGATAAGCCCAAAATGTAAACAGCTCGTAAACGCATCTGCAAACACATTTTTTGGCTGTGGGGTAAAACTTTACAAGGAACAAAGTAAGAGTCTAGTATTATGCAATACGGTTGAAATAGGGGCATGCAGGGTGTGACTGTTTGTGTGTGTGTATGTGTGTGTGTGTGTGTGGGGGGGGGGGTTTGATAGTTTCCATCACAGCAATCAATAAATTGATATGCATCCACCTGTCCTTTACCAACAGACAAACTGTAATTTAGTTTGAGCCTTTTATAATTAAAGCTATAATATGTAACTCATGTTGCCCACATGAGGATTTTTGAGTAATTACTATCGGCGCAACTATCTGAGGTAAGCCTTCAGCAATTGCACATGGATTTTTTACATTTCTATGGCTCTTTTGGGGATTTATTTTCGAAAAACTTACAGACTATAGCTTTAACATTATTAGCTTGCAGCTGAAAACATTGTTCAGAGTTCCATCAAAAATAATGGGCACGGAAAAGACAACAAGGGCTCTGGGGGAGAACATTTTGGTTCTCTAAATTCAAAGCAATTGGCTTCATTTAGAAAACACAAGTCAGAGTAGAAGGATGATTTTCTTTGATGGGTCTACAATGCACCCCAGGCCAAAATCAACAAAAATGTGGCTCTGTCAAAGAGACCTCAGCCCCCTCCCCAAACCCCCAATGTCATCCACCAATCTCTGTGTTTTCTTCACCAAAGATTTTCAGGAATATAAATAAAAGTTTGATTGCAAAAGAGAATTATATACCAGAGGCCGACATGTTGAGAATGTTCTTTCAACAAAACAAAAAAAACCTTTTTCTTTATGACATAACAGTCGCTTTAAATAAAAAATATATATTTATTTTAAATATCTGGAACAGAAATGCGTTATTGGATTGACTATCTTCATACCTCAATTAATGACTATTTCTTTTACTGCTCTAGTGGTCTCACATTACAATTTCTACCCAACCAAGTGCAAGCTATGAACAATGATCAATATTGGACATCCAAATAATACATTCTGACATTCAACAATTTCTGCACATGGCTACCATGGAAGACTTCTGTCATACCATATTTACGTAAAAAAGGCACAAATCTTTAAGTACATGATAAAGAATACAAAATCGAAGTGTGCATGAACAGAAATATTTTCCTTTCAAAATTAATACAATACAAAGCTTGAGTCTTGACTGTAGTCCGAGTCATCTATCTTCTCTATTGCTACCATCATGTGAGGTAGGACTTGGGTTCTTAGGGCCATCTCAGTATAACATCATAGGGTTAACTTCGGGTGCTCCGGTTTCCTGGCTATTTTTTTCATTAATAAGAACTTGTAACATATATCATCTCATAGTAATTCGCCCATCCGGATTGGGCCATCGGCTCTCTTTTTCCTGGGAAGTCTGAGCTGGACTACCAGATTCTTGCTCCAATTTTTGTTGCTCGCTGTTTTTTTTCTGAGACTAACAGTCTTAAACACTGTCCCATTAATGATATTAACCCACTTTAAATGCTGTATCGTCCTTTTTATCCAAATGTTACCACCAGGTGTAAGAGCCACAGGTAGTGACAAAACTTGAAGTAACAATCTACTAAGATACTCTTAAAACAAAATAATTAATTATTATCATAATACGATCGATTCGTAAATATCCATTCCATGTATAGTCTGTTCTCTCTCAGCCACACAATAAGTGATACCTCCCATGTTTATGGAGACAATAACTGTGGTTTTTTTGTTATAAATGAAAGAAAAACACAGAAATTAGCTCTGGCGGCAGTCGCCATCAAATCAGCAACATCAACAACTCAAATTTCCTCAACAAAAATGCAGAAAGAAAGAAGAAACAGATGAATTGCTCACAGGCTGCTCACTGTGGCAGCACATGATTAGCGGTACAAATATTTGTTTATATAAATATGTCGTGCTGCCTTTGTGTCTCGAGAGAGAGAACCGTACCATCCAACAGAATGGCATCCTTGGGCGCTGTGGACTGCTGAGACAGTGCAAAGTTCTTAAGTGTGCACGGGTGGGTTTAACATTTGTACAGATAGTGTGATTGGGTTAAATGAATGGAACCATGACTGTGCACAGCACACTGAGAGGCTTTCTGGTGAGGGTGATTGTTAATGTTTGACTTTTTAAAAGCATTTTACAAAATAATCCAAGCTCAAAGGTATGCTTACTATGAGCCTGATCTCTGACACGTATTACTTGTGTGTTGTGGAATTTGAGATGGATTTCCGAAACACTGTCAGTCACTGGCATTTACTATGTCAAAATCGAATTTTAAGACTTCCAAGTATATGACATTAGTCTTCAATCAAATTGCCAAATTAACATCTAATCTTGCTCGTGTAACCCAGGTTATTTTCTGTAGTTCCAAAATTACAGGAATTCCCTAAAAGCATCATTTTCAGAGATAACCGCTACTGTAGTTTATGATGCCCCCTAAATGCGCATGTACGGCAAACAGCCGATGACAGAGCAGCACAGAGAAACTACGAGAAACAATGCAACTCCCAGTAGTTAGTTGATGAAGATAAGGATATAGATGAGCTATTTAATGTAAAAAACTGCATTTGAGACACCTGTGAGATAGAGAAAACTACTAGTGGTTCGAGAGAAATCTTTTGGGGAAAGCTGCGGACGGGTGCTTTCCGAGTGAATAGACTCCCGGTGAGTTATCTGCTCTAGGTTAGCTAATTAGCACTTGGTTAGCCGCTTAGCATTACCTTGTTGTTGCTAATATAAGAAATAGTAATATAATTGCCTGAGATATGTTTGTGAAACTTAAAAACCTGTCAGGATATTATGCGTATGTGACGTGAACTGAATACGGCCGGTGGTGTTAAAGGTGCTGATAACTACTGATAACCAATCACAAGAGAGAACGCTACAAACCGGCACCCGTCTCACTGCCGGTGCATGTGCAGTAGCCTGGTCCAACCAGACCATCGTACTTAATTTCATTTGTACAGAAGGTATGGAAGTGCTGTAATTGGCAAACTCACTTGGAGGCAGGTGTCTGTTGAAGTTTAAAACTATTGGATCTGCTCAGTGCCACTCTGGATTAGCCAACCAATCGCATAACGTTTGGTCGTCACCTGTGTCATGAGCCGGCTTCTGACGGTGCGTTCCAGTTGTACAGGGATCTCGGAAATTTCCGACTTCACTAAATATTGTGGTCTATGGATCTACCGGTACCTGGCAACGGTAACTTGCTAGAGCCTAACGTTTAGTTATTTGGACGAGAAAGGTTGTCGGCATCCATACTTTTGCGGAAATCTCCAAGTTCCGAGGATAAAGGAAAGCAGCATTCAACTGAAACTGGAGCGCGACTTCGACGTCATCGTTCTCAGCCACTCGCTCTGTTCGCTGATTGGACGGCTGTAGATTTTCCTGAGAAAACTGTGAAATTCACCGCACCCCCAGACTGACTACTGAAGGGAAAATGAAATTTGAGCGGAAGTAGGTAGGCGGGCGGAACCAGGCTACACGTGCAGAGCAACAGATGGATGAATGTTTATGCGCCAACAATGGCGGAGCAGGTCAAAATCCTTCCCAATGTCTGTTTTGATGGTTTTTTATCATGTTTTATCACACTTACAGATCTGAGATGATGCTAGATAACTTGCTGCTTGAAGACCCCAGTGCATTAATGTGGTGACGTAGGGACGAGGGAGGGGACTGCTAACTGCAGTCACTGAAGGAAGTTAGCTAAACTGACCATTCCGCTTACTGAACCTTTAACTGATAAGCCATTTAGCATCGAAAATTAATGTGTGTATTACTGCTTTAAACTAGGCTATTGTGCACGAGCAGCTGTGTTTTGTGCCTTGTTAATGGCCATGGCAGTGTGTTAGCTACAGGCAATATGTGCTGTATGTTTGAACATGGTTAAACTAATTTACATGTGTGGAGAAATAAGTTAAAGGGTTGATGAATGCATTCAATAAGGTTCATGTTTAAAAACAGAGGTACAAGGCTAAATTTAATTCTAGCCATTGCAAAGTTTATTCTGTGAATGAATGAATGAATGAATGAATGAATGAATGAATTAATGAATTTTTATTTTTGTGTCATGTCCAAACAAGGACCCATCCCCTTTGGGATTATAAGACACCAACAACTAAATCAAATTCACATGATAACATTCACTTCCTGTAAATAAATGGAGATCACAATTCGCAGTAGGACAACAAGGAAACAAGGAAACATACGCAAACAAAAGAAAAGAAAAGAAAAGAAAAGCAAACATAAATATCTCATTGATAAGTATGTTTTGTTCTCTTGGCCCAGGCCTTCTCCAGATAGCCAGCAAGGGCAAATACCTTAAAGTCAAAGAGCCAGTTTAGCCTGTCTGCATCATTCATCCACATGAAATCAACATCACCACACTGATCGAACAATCTCTGACGCAACCCATGGTACAGAGGGCAATAAAACAGAAAATGAAACTCATTCTCCACATCAAGGGTACAATAATGGCAGAGTCTTTCCTCCTCTGGGACCCCGCGGTAACGTCCTGTCTCCAGGTGCAGGGGCAAGATTCCAGAGCGTAGCTGGGCACACAGTGATCTTTGTTTTTTAGATAAAGGAGCACACACATATTTCTCCTTCCTGTAATAGTTCTTAATCAAAGCATAAATCCTCAATTTTGGTTTAAATAAAATGTCCTGTGCCCATTTATCTTGATACGTATTGGAAAGAGTTTCCTTGTACTTTTAAAAGATTATTATTGAACGGTAATGCAATGGACAGTGGAAAAAAAGCATTCAGACTGTTTAACTGCGCTGCACACTTTTGTGCAGGCTGTTTTTTTCCAGGGACAAACTGTTTCAGCAGGACTGATTCAACTGCTTTCACCATCATCGCTGTTCCAGGATCCATCATCTCTCATTGGACATCTGTTGCATGGACATCGTGCTCAATCCAGCCGTGGTAGGAACGAAATTAAGGAACCAGATTGAGGATTATTTTATTGTTATACTTTTTTTATTCTGAGTACTCAGGGTTTTTCTTTTGGTTCTTGGGCCCGATACAAACACAACTGACAAAACTGTTAATTAGGTATGAGTTAAAAGCAAACACTGTTAAAGGTACAGTTGCAAGGAACTAAGGATTCCTAAGCACTGATAATTTTTTGGTGTTTTTTTAGTCCCATGCAGGATATATTTTTATTTATGTTAAGTAGGCCTACTTAGTGCTGCTTAAGGTACAGTTTCATTTCACTTTTGTTTTATTATTCTGGGTCAACATTTCTATTGTTTAACTATATTGCTGAGAGAACAAGTGCAACTTATTTCTTGAATATCTATCTTTATAAATACATAACTTTTATTCTCTCAAGTCATGGTTTGTTGTGTTGGTTGGAGGTCTCTTTAACGGTGTATTAAGCTACAATCAATCCTCTTACCAATCGAATGTGAATTTAGTAACCTGATACTAACTTAGACATAGACATCCAGAATAGATACCCCACCTAAAAATAGGCCCAGTATTCTGTCCTAAGGCCCTTTGGAGGTGTATTTCAGGCCATGCTTACAGTGTACTGTAGTGAAGCTACAAAGGGATTGCCTAAATGCTACAGAAGCCGATAACACTTGTAATATAAATGTAGCATAAGTATTGCATTAAGATGGACTTGTTTACAAAGCTACTTTTTCAGCTTTCTACTTTCACAGTGGAGGCTAGTAGAATAATGAAGTCATCGCAATTGCGTCTTGTCAACAGTAGTTAAAAACCCAGGTTTTGCTTTGCGATGATGTTAAGTATATTTATAAAGTCATGTGTTCTCAAATAAAACATCAAGTTAACTCATGTTAGTGACAAAAAAACAACTTCAGACAGGTTTTAGATTTATTCTGACTCGGCATCTTTTTATTTACATTTCTATACTTTTACAAAAACACATTTTTTTCTTTGAATAACAGGACTGCAAAGCCAGAACACTAGCAACGATTCAGAACAGCCACAAACTCTTAATACAGAGTGGTCTTGTCGGTTTATGAACAGCCAACTGTGGAATATGATCCAGTTAAAACACTCAACGCCACAAACGTCGCTTCTCCCTATACAATGTGCAGGTTGCATTACTATCTGGGATGTTTTTGTAAAGTTTTTCCAAACTACAGTTTAAATACAGTATCAAAGACACAAAATACAACATCTGTCTCAAAGCAGGTTGTAATCAAGTAGACTACAGTATAAAGAATATGCAACATAGTATGAGTGTATATATACTGTATATTTATATATATATACACACACTGCAGACAGTCACAAAGTGAAGAATACAGATAGGCTACTCAAAACTAAGCCGTTCTATTCACATTTAACAAGAATATCCAAAGATGCCATGAAACAGCAACCATGATACAAAAGTCACCAAAAATATATATATGCCATTATGAAGAGCTACCATTTTTATTTTTTTACATTTTCCTACTTTTAAATAAACCATAAGGACTGGAAAACGTATACAACATCAAGCATACATTGAAAAGGCATGTCCTTTATATAATCAAGATATTTTAAAACATTGCACATAAAAGAGAACGCACAAAAAAGAAGAGGGCATGCTGAACAACCAATCAAAGCTACGCTGAATGAAGAGATGAGGCCTTGACAGAAAGCATTGCAAACTGAAGACATGCTCTCCACTTCACAGAACCATATGAACATGCTATTTTAGGAACAAACAAAAAGGAACCAAATTGAATAGTCATTGTATACCAAATCACTGTTCCTCCTTTCACAGATCAAATCGGGTCATTTGCCTATTTGATTCACCTTCATTCACATTTGAATAAAACAAGATTTTTACATTCTTTTTTAAATACAATTCACCATTCCAAAGACAAAATGAAACCTTTTAAAACAACATCTGTCCATTTATTGCACACCATTGGTTCACAAAAATATTTTGGGCACTTTTTGCGTTTCAACAAACAGCAGCATTTCATTATAAAAAAAGTTTTTTTTTTCTGAATACAGACTCCGAACACAACGGATGAAAAGCATGACATACAAATGAAGAATAGAAAAAGTTCTTAAAATATTTGATATTGTGCAACTAGAGTTAATAGGTCCATTTACTAAGGCTAGCCTCTTAAATGCACAACATCATACAGTGTTTTAAGGGGCAAAACAGCGGGACCCCTTTGCTAAATAGTATGGACCTCTTACAATGATTATCTCTTTCTTTTATTATGTGCAATTACTGATTGCCTTGGCAAATCCCCAATGAGATAGAGAACATTTGGTCCAGTAGGAAAAAGCTTGATTTGTACCCAGATAAAAGGGTAAATGGCACAACTTTGAAAAGTGGCTGATATTATTCTCAGGGATTTTCAACGACCAGCACGAGGAAATATTGATGCCCTCATCACAGCAATATTCATCTTTAAATTTAGAAATCAGCCCTGTAAAATAGTTCTTAGACCCTGCTCTGATTAGCCTAAATGTGGGCTGTTTGTACTACTCCAGGGGACAAAATAAAACAAAAGATTTCACTGAAAAAGATACCTAGTCACAGTCATTAGCATTCAACTCATGAATTAAGACCATCGGTTTCATCTTCCCATGTCTTCTTAAAATACAGGCACGACAATGTCCAAGTACACAATAACATCCATGTTGGCACAAAATGAGTAATAGGAGCTGGAGGTTCGACCCAAAACGTAAAAAAAGTGAACTTAGTAACAACTGCCAAACTGTTTTATCAGTTTAAGGTTAAGGATAAACTCTTGCCTTTTAAAATATATAATAATAATAATAATAATAGATCAAATTTATATAGCGCTTTTCCCAGTGCTCAAAGACACTTATAAATGGTTATATAGAAGTAACCATTTAGAATGATTCAACTCACAGTATTTGCATTCACATGTAAGTCTGCTTTTGTATTGCTTCTAAAGCAATATTATAACATACCACAAAGTCTTTGCAATCTGTTCTGACTGAAAACCGACCATCACAGATAGCCATCATAATCTGTTTGCATCACTTCCTGCTTCCCCGGCTGCAGACGTACAGAGATTTCTTACATTTATTCAGGGATTCTTTTTACAATGTAGTTTTTCCCTTTGTGACAAAAAAGAAAAAAAAAACTGAATGCTGGTGGTTATTCTACACTTTTGGGATAAAATAAGAATCTTGGTTTATCACCAACAAAGTGACACAACTTTAAAAAAGACAATCTTGTTGTACCTAAGTGAAACATCAATCACATATCATTACAATAATTCATTCATCTATTGACTGCCATTTGACCATCAGGCATACCTTCAACTGGGATGAAATGCAACATCACCGTATCTTAAGAGCCCAATTACAAATAGAACACCCTTGTAAATTACACATTTCAGTCTCATTTTGTCATTCATTGGTTGGATTTTGAAATAACAGATCCATTAGTGCTGATCCGATTTTTCATTAATTGTAAATATTTTTTTTGGGGGGGAGATTCCAAGGTTCGATGAAATTGTAATAGGTCAGAAAAATTATATACTGCACAAACGTCTTGAGGGAATACTCTGTGAATATAATTTCAAGTTTTAAACATTTAGAAAATAAAATGTACTGTGTTCATATATATATATATATATATATATATATATATATATATATATATATATATATATATATATATATATATATATATATATATATATATATATATATATATATATATATATATATATATATATATATATATATATATATATATATATATATATATATATAAATATAAAAGTGCACACACACACCTGACACATCATATTTCACGACGCACAACATACACAGCATTCAAATAGTAAAACAGTACAGTACAAGCTATTGCAATAGATTATATTGACATTTAACAGTTTGCCTAAAGCGACGGCACTGAAGGAGTAACATGGTCTCTGCCCATACAAACTAGCATTATAACTACAAATCAAAGACAATGTTTCTTCTTTAGCTCAGTTTGCAAGAACTCCATTTGTCATGGTTGGCAAAGTCAAGACCTCATCCTCCTCTACACACTGTTTTGATACAATGGGAACTCTCAGGCACTTTCCAAAAGTAGGGCAAGGCTTGTACTAAACAGACCTCAAGTTGGCTAAGACAGAAACGACTTTAGCTAGTGCTGCATTCATGTCATATGGGGGGAAAAAACTTCCTTCCTAAAAATGACTCTTAAAAATACTGTTTCAAAACACAATTGCTTCACTTGATATACTGAACCCAGATTGTATGACTAAGGGAAATCTCACATTCCTTGGAGCAAGGGAAATTGCTTCAGCGGAGTTTGAGGATATTATCATTGCAAAGAAAAGAGAAAATGACCATTTACTTTGCTGGATTTGGTTTGGTGTAAAACATGACCTCAAATAAGTGCATTTTTGTGGAAAAACATCACCAAGGCAGCAGAAATCTTCAGAAATTTTCAATCACAAACTCTTCACATGGTGAGGTTTCAACTTGTGTCCAAGTCCAATGTGTCCCTTACAGCCACCGAGGCTTTCCAACCGATATTCCCATATGACATGACTGCAAAATAAGACATGATGGGTAAGAAGAAGGCTTGGATCACTCTATGGTAATGGGAGCCAGCTCCTTGGCCTGGTCATGCTGCTGCTGCTGCTGTTCTTCAAACACCTCTGGGGAACTGCCTCCTACGCTGTCCTCCATCTTGCTCTCCTCTGCCATGGCTGCCGTCTGGTCGGCGTCCATCTTGAGGGAGGCTGGGGCTTCCAGAGGGTCCAGGGGTTCAGTTGAAAGGAAGCTGGAGGAATTCTCACAGTTGTGGGTGGAGGAGGAGACCTGTGAGATGACGGGCATCTGGACTGAGGAGGATGTGGTGGTGTTGGTGGGGGTGGTGTTCCCCGGGTACACAGGCTGATGTTGGGACTCCTCTAGCTCGTACTGGACCCCCAGCGCCTCCTCCTCCTCCTGTACCTGGCTCAGGTAGTCGGGCACGAGGAAATCACTGCACAGAAAAGGATAGAACGCGAGAAGTTCAATGTCATTTCATTGAGACATCTTTAAATTAAAAGGTCACCTATTATGCAAAATGCCTACTCTTTTTCTGCACCTCCATTTTTCTGAAAACCTGTGTTCAAAAAGCCCAGTCAGATTTCTCTATCCTTATGATGTCATAATTTCTGACCGAGGCTGAAAAGAGGATATTTAGCAATGGCACTATGATAAATATAAAAGGTTTTTTTGGACACTTAAACATGAACATAGTAGAAACCGAAATTACAATTTTGAACCTGAAAATGAGAATAATATGTGACCTTTAAATGTTGACATTTTAAAAAGATGCTATATTAGCCAGATCTAGCTATTAGACAAACACAAATGCTTTCAGAGTAGGAACAATGTGCTTGGTGATGTCTTGATGAAAAAGAGTCTTCAAGGAATAACTGTCTCCACCAATGTTGTCACCCTTTGTAGCAGCCAATAATGTAATAATGGCTGATAATGTATTAACAATGCCAATAACATAATAACATTTATGAACCAATTAGGTAATAACTTTTTGCCCAAAATGTAATAAGTTATTACATTATTGGCTGGTTACAATAGTAAGGGTTAGACTCATGGAAGTGTGATACTGGTCAATGGTCAATAAATACATCTTAAATAAAGTTAGAAGTATATTATTACATTATCTGCATTATCAGATTTTTTTAAACCCGGCATATAAGGTATTAACCAACAGTAATGCAATGTAATGTGGTGACATCTGGAGGATCACACAAAGACATTACAGTTTTCACGTTTCCTCCATTAAGTTTCAACCACTCCCCCATCAGGACGTGATTGCCTACATTTCTATGAATGCCTTTCAACAGACACAAGAACAAGGTAGTCATTTGTTGTTTACTCTGAGGCAGTAATGTTGAGACCGAAACAGCTTGAAAGTTTGGTTCTTACAACGCCAGTTCTACAGCTCAGTGGTCTATCCCCAAATGCTTTGTGGCTGCATTGCACTCTGCTCTACTGCTGTAACCAATATTGGTATCTATACACTGTCTTTCATGGAATTTCCCCTGTGTAACTAGTTAATTTAAATGCAAATAGATGCTGAATTTATTCAGCTCAGAAAGTCCTCTATTATAATGTGTTTTATGGGGATTCCATTATTAAACGATAATGATTTCAGTACAATTTAAAAGGTTTGAATCGTTAATATACTCAAATAAATGAATGTGTTCTTTCCGTGCTTTTTCTTTACGTGTGAGGCATCCCTGTTCATACAGATGAGGAAGTCAAACAACAAATTTAACCCAGAAATCTGAAATGTATAACGCAACTTGTTGTAGTGGCTTGAGTGTGTTTGTGTGAATACTTTCTTCATATGTTCCCAACATATTAAGTGAACTACATAATGTGTTAATATACAAATTCTTCAAATAATTCCTAATAAGTCAAATGTATATTTAATATACAAATGTATGCAAGTCAAGACAAGGATGAGAGTTTTGCCTTAACACGTTAATAACATTTTATCAATGACCTCAATTATTCCCATTCTAGCTTGGTTCCACATGTAAATTGTCGTAATACCCTACAACATTGTTAGAGATGCACTGATCCACTACTTTTCAGTACAATCGTTTTTTTTTCTTTTTAATCGGAGTTGTCAGTCCGATATCATATATGTAGATTCCAGCCTTATAGAACCTGATACCAATATTGGATCGGCCCATTCCTAAACAGTGTTTCTCAAATCTCTCCTGGAGGACCACTAGTAACATTTAACAACCAGGGTACATCATGTTAGTTGGCTTATGCTTAATAAGCATAAACTAAGCACTAACTAACAGTTAATTAATATATTGTAAAGTCCATGTTCCATATACGTGGGGACAAGTAAACCAGAAGGTTTTGAGACATGCCGATGTTTGACGTCACACATTATAGCCAACTACTGGCCAGCATGTTTATGTCAGCGTTTTGCATTGATAGGTAAACAAAGAGATATTCTGTGTACTAGGAATTTTCTGGAAACAGAAGGGGGCAAAATGTGTTTCTAAATATATTGTGCGGAAATAGCCTTAAATTCCAACTACATAGGCCCTTTAAAATGTGACCATATAACCATGGTTGTAAACAACATTAATCAGGGTTCCCAGTCAGTTTCAAACGTACAGACAGCTCAGAATACATAGCCGAGGTAGAGTGTTCCTGTCCTCTGTGGTACAGCTGAATCTGACTAACTGATCTGCAAATCAGCAACTTACTTACAAAAATACAGTGTAATTGACATATCTTTATTAGGGCTGTCAAAATTATCGCGTTAACGCAGGGTGATTAATTTCTGGAATTATCGGCGTTAATTTTTTTAACGCATTTAACGCATGTGCAGAATGATCCGCCCCGTACATCCCACCGGCTCTGTCCTACAGTCACTCTATCGTTGTGGCTGACCCAGGATCAGTAGCTGCGCGCAGCCAAACATAGCAGCATGTTAGCCCATGCCGTGTTTTAAGGTTTTAAACTGCTAAAGGTCATCACGTCTGTGTCGGGGGCATAGATAGTGTATCAAATCA
The DNA here is from genome assembly GCA_949357725.1 of Hyperoplus immaculatus. Classification (NCBI taxonomy): domain Eukaryota; kingdom Metazoa; phylum Chordata; class Actinopteri; order Uranoscopiformes; family Ammodytidae; genus Hyperoplus; species Hyperoplus immaculatus. The sequence goes on along the minus strand of OX442352.1, from coordinate 11,597,792 downwards.
ACTGCCGCTGGTGACAGTTGATGTCGGGAGCAACAGCAGGAGAAACATTGTCCGCTCTGTTCAGAGCCCACGAGGACACAAACGTCTGGAGTTTTCAGAGGTGTGTGTGATTAGACATCAACATAACGTCGGCTTCCTGGCAGACATGAACAGTCCCCTAGGAGGCGGTCGCGCGTACAAACGCACGCACGCACACACACCGCGGACTGTAATCAAGTTGTATTCAAGAATGCACAACCTATAGATTCACCAAATAAATGCCATTCTATAGCCTATCCTATATTTGCCCAAAGACATAGTAAAGAGACAGACCAATTGAATTATGGTTTGGTAGGTAGGGATGGGGCCGATCCGATCCAGTATCGGTATCGGCTCCGATATGGGCGAAATCTACGGATCGGATATCGGACTGACAGCTCCGATATAAAATCCGATAAAAAAAAATAAAAAAAAAATTAATTTAATTTTTTAATTTTTTTTTAATTTTTTTTTTATAAACTATGAAAGAGCGAAAGCCCCGCACGAGCAGATGCCGACATCCGGTGGAGGGAGATAGGATTTGAATACTCGTTCTAAAAAAACACCAAAGTCTGAGTTTCTTACTTTTCCCCTTGGTAGTGTTGTTTTTGGCGGCCTGTTTTAAGTTTAGTTTTAGTCGAGTCTTTGTGTCGAATTGTCATTTTAGTTTTTATTAGTCTTAGTCACGTTTAAACTCTTTTTAGTCTAGTCAAGTTTCAGTTGACTAAAAGTCTGAGCATTTTAGTCTTCTCTTAGTCAGAATTATCTGGGACTATTTTCGTCTAGTCTTAGTCAACAAAAGCTGATGACATTTAAGTCTAGTCTTAGTCAATGACATTTGTATTTTAGTCTTTTTAGTAATGCAATTATACCCAGTTAATATAGTACAATTACCTAGTATAGTACAGACAAAATCAAAATGTTCTTTAAGTCCCCCATTTCACAAGTCAAACAAGGTTATCTTATCTTATTATATTATTTTTACCTTATAGACTCAAGAATACATGCAATTCCAGACACGGAAGACGCTCTGATTTAATTTACATCATATTTATTTGAGCTACCAAACATGAAAGAATGCCGGATTCCTCAACCTGAACAGCAGTCTGGTGGAGCTCGGACAGCTTCTCTTTGTGTTTCAAAATCTCCTGTCTAATGACGTACATTTATATAAAATAAATAGGCCTAAATAGAATAGCTTCAAATGACAATGCCAGCAAAAAATTGACATTACATTCAAGTTTAATCAAGAGAAACGAGGTGCTTGAATGCTAGAGCTACAATAACATAATAACAAAATGCAAATAAAATGTTTGTGTATGACTTGTATTGCTTGTAAACTGAAGTCAGATTTTGTATTGCAAGATATAACACAAATGGTTTGAACCATGCGATTGGTAGCACAGACAGCATACAGTGGAATTCGTTGACAGAACTTATTACATGGCACTTTGAAAATCCTATGTAAATCACGGCATTCTACAGGTCTGTTATTTCCAGCAAGACCGCTGTCAAGGGTATAATGACCGTTGCTAAGGACCTACGTCATAGTTTTGATGGATAGACGTCCACAAACAGGGCTACTACTCCTTCAGAAAACAATGGAATACTTTTTCAACATGAATTTGCATGTATCAGGAGAGCAGGGAACACAGGAGTCATGGTTAATGTCCGACAGGAATCCAGTCAAGACGACGTGAGTACGTTTGGCCGCATATTGACAGTTAGCCTAACTTCAGGCTGCAGCCCGCAATGTAAATGTTCAGCAGTCATTTTCTCTGTGTTATCGATTTAGGGGGATAATGCTTTGTTAGCTTCTATATTGCCGCGAGTGGGGATTGAGGAAGAACGTCACCCGCTAACTTCCTGCTATTTCAAAATAAAAGCCAACTCACATTTGTCTAGTTAAATGCTCATGTTAAACCAGTGAAATGCTTTTAATCTGAAGCCGTAGCCTGTTTGCAGCCCCGAGACTCAGGAAACAGAAATATTCCAAAATAATAATAATGGCGAGACAAAATAGCCTTATAACATTTCGTGTCCTCTCGTTTTTGTCAATGAACATGAAAATATATTTTAGCAGAGTTTTTGTTTTTGTAAACTACATTTAGTCCCGTTTTTATTCGTCAACAATAAAGCATTATATATTTGATTATAGTCTTCGTCACATGACCACCATTTACGTTGCGTCTCTCCTCGTTCCTGTCACGTGATAAAGGTTCGTTGATGACGATATTTTGTCATACATTTCGTTGACAAAAAACAACACTACCCCTTGGAAGCGAACAGAGCTGTTGTTCCGTTCCAAATCAGCTGTGCCATCGCAGTTTATTAATCCATCCTGGAACAGGCATTTTCGGGGATTTATAAATCCATACAAAAGATCCAATATTGATGGTCTTTTGTGTCCATATTATATCCATTATTGACCGCGTATTCCTATGATGCAAGGCAGTCACTGTTGATTGGCAATAGCAGTGCTGCATATGGAATGAAAACAAACAGCTAAGCTAAGCTAACGTTAGCATTTCGCCGAGCACTGCTTTCCCTTCCGAGATCCCGCTAATGTTGTGGTATGAAGTTAAGGGAAACACATATGCTGATATTCTTCCTCCCTCTCTGTATTCCTACTGCGCTTGGTGCCGCTTTTAGTTTGCCTCACTCTGACAATGTCACGTAGCCAACAGCTGCTATATCACCGATTGCTCTTTGAAAGGACAGTGGCCAACTAGGTCAAAGTTCAAATAATTTGATAATTTACTTTAAATGAGCATTACATTTATATTTTAACAATTGTTGTATATATAACGTGTATATCTGAGTAGTAATATTTGCTGACAACATACATTGCAGTTTAAGCTACCTGTGCAGAAAAAACAACATAAAATATATATATAAAATATATATATTTGGAATACTGAATTGAGCTTCGAATACAAACTTAAACAAGTTTTTGGATATTCGAATTATTCGGCCCGGCCCTAATGCATTCGTGTATTTCTTGCTCTTTTAAATAAGAATTGCTTAAGCCTTCCTAGCCTTACACATAAAGTCACCACAAACAAAGAATTGTATAATAATTATGATATCGTATCGGACAGTATCGGTATCGGCCGATATCCAAAACCCAGATATCGGAATCGGATCGGAACTAAAAATAGTGGATCGGTGCATCCCTATTGGTAGGTAGGCCGATATATTTTAGTTTGATTTAAATTTACTTTCAGTATTAAAACCATCATTTGGATTTTCAATTAATAAACATACTCATTTTAAATGTACATATCCACCTTCTGTCATTTATCTTTCCGTTCATACAACAATATACAGAGAAAATTCGAATTTTTCGGGCATATTTCGAATGGTAAAATTAATCGTGATTAATCCACAGAATCCTGTGATTAATCTGATTAAAAATTGTAATCGTTTGACAGCCCTAATCTTTATATGTGAATACTGAGGATTGGAGTTAAGAGTCTGACTGAAGGGCCAGAGAATTTTCCACACTGTTATGATCTCAGGTGTAGACCTTGAACTATAAAGCATTTGAGAAGTCAATGGCCCGTTTGAGTCCTGCCGCCCTGTGAGGGCTTGAGTTGATTAACAAGTGGAAAAGTCTGGAAAATAAAAACACTCTTTGACTCTATAAAGACACTATGTTCGTATTTGCACGGGGTTTTGTGGGCTGAGCTGCTTATAATAAAAACAAACAACCCACTCTATTTGGTTAAGGAAAATCCATTTATATGGAAACAAACAAATGACAAAATTATTAAAGTTGCGTTTTGTAGCTATTGTATGACCGAATGTTTGAGTACACTCAGTCAATAAAGCATTCAAGTTGCAACCGTTTTTCTTATGACCAAAAAGTAGGAGTGCAAATAACTGATTTGAAAACTTAAAAAAAAAGTTATCAAATGTGTTTAGAGCACTATTCTAGTATGGCAGTGGGTCGGTGTATTCAGAAAAGGCATAATACTGTAATGTAATTTGTTTGCTTGATAACCCACATCATACAAATCTGTTCAAAACAAGATTTGAGCTATTTGGCATCTCCACGCAATGTTGATTGATAAAGGAATAGTTAGAAATCTTGGGAAATGAAATGCGCATGTTAACATTATTCAAAAGAGTGAAATATAAAGATTAATAGCAGGCTCATATATCGGGGAAAATATGAAGCTGCAACTGGTAGCTGGTTAGCTTAACTTAGCATTGAGATTGGAAACAGGGAAGACGTTAGCCTGCAAGCAAATCAACATGTTAGGGGAGAGTGGCCTAAGTTGTGCATTTTGGAAGTTGTTCCACCCCTTGTTTCTAGAAAACCGTGGAAGAAATTGGAAATGTGACCACAGATTTAAGAAGAGCCATCCATTTGACTCATCCTGTAAAGAAGGGAGACACAAGGAATAAGATATAAGCACATATAAGCTCAAAAAACTGTGTTTTGCCTTTCAAAGTAAAATTTCCATGATCAAGGTTTTTTGATTATTGTGTCTGAACAATTATAGACAAGTTTGAAAACATTTGACACATATTTTAGTGCTTTGGTATGCTACATTTTGAGTCTATACAGTTAGCACGATGTCAGCCCTAACCTGCTGCATCATGCTTATTATCCAAAATTCTGGGGATGGGGTGATTTGTGCCAAAGGGCCTGAGTGAGTTATAAGTAAGTAAGTAAGTAAAATGTATTTATAAAAACATATTTATGACAGTTTGCACTGTCCAAAGTGCTGTACATAGTGCATTCAGTAGGTAAACAATGAAGGTAAAATAACAATAACCAAAATAAAAGACGTAAAGCCCATACATCCACATAAACACAGATAGCAGTGCAGAGGAAAGATAGTTAATGGGGAGGAAACACCAGGGTGTACATATGGGTTTTGAGCCTTGATTTAAAGGCAGAAATGTAGGGGAATCACATTTGTCAGGTGGCAGTTGGTTCCACAAGCACGGAGCAACTAGTGCAAAGTACATTTCTGAGAGTTGTGCCAGTGGCATGGCTGTATACGCTGGTCACCAAAAGAAAGTGATTGTCTACAGTAGCTCAGAAGAGAGTGACATCTCAATTCCATTTAACGACACCACTGATGAGAGTTCAGATGGCCAGAAAGATGGTGACTTTGTCATTGTGAGCTTTGTAGGTAAAACCATTAGATCTGCTAGGCCTTGTTTAAGAAAATTGTCCTTCAATCTTTGTCAACTATTTACTTTACTTACTTTAAATAAGTAATTGTCTAATGGATTTGTCTTGCATTACAGTTTATGAGATATATAGTAATGGCACAATTCACCCCATGGTATTCTCTCCAACCGCACAACTTAAACCACACCGGGGACAAGTTGTGCATCAAGACAACTTTTTTTCCGAAAGCTATATTTCTTCAACAGTTTATTCCAGATCCAAAGTTTTTATTGCCAGGGATGCACAACACCCTGAAATATATGTACATATTTGAGTTGGAGACTTTACTGTCAAGGCCTTACTTTAAAGTCACTTTGAGTGAAAAGTTGCACAACTTAGGCCACTCTCCCCTATAAATGTTTTGATTTTGTTTATTCTGAAAAAACAATTCACAGTTTTACAGGGGATTATGTGCCAGACTATTTGTTGGCGGGTTGCAGTAACTTCTTGGAGCCTTCTCTGATCGCCTGGCAATTGGTCCAAGCCAAGAAACATTTGAGCTAATAACACCCGTGTAAAACAGTTGACTGATGTTTTACAGTCTTTTTATGGATTCAACTAACGAGATGTGTGTTAATTAGTTAGCTTTATAGGAGCAATAGGCATCTTTTGTTACCTTTGCACAGAGCTAAGCTAGCTATTTCTCAGTTTCAATCTTTATACTGAACTAACTAAGGTTACCGGCTGCTTCCTCCAGCTACATATTTATGGAACAGACATGTGTTATCAGTCTTAAATATAACTCCTGAATAAATACAGTCAAATTCTTCGGGCATTTGCTAACATCCCAAAAACAATTCTGCACAAACAAACTAAATGAGACGAAAACGTTTTTCCTTTTTTTTTATATATATCCAGGTGAGATCTGAGTAAATGAATGGGTTCAGCGCCCCTGGACTCCTCACCTGCTCTGGAAGTAGTTTGCTAGTTCAGACGCCTCATGGTTCAGACTCCTCAGGTGTACAATTAAATTGCCAGAGTTGGTGAACATGGCGCCGCACGTTTTGCACTCGTATATCCGCGGCTTGCGGATTATGTGTCGGGAGACCCTCATGTGGTGCTTATATTCACCGAAGGACGTGAATGTGGCGCTACAAATCTGGCACCGGAAACAGCGTTTACCTTCGTGCTTCAGCCGATGCATCTTTAGGGAGTAGGCCCTTGTGAACTTTTTCCCACAGCGGTCACACTGGAAAGGCTTAATGCCTGGGAAAAGAAAAAGAAAGAAAGATTTGTTTAATTGTACAGTGAGTGAGTGAGTGAGTGAGTGAGTGAGTGAGTGAGTGAGTGAGTGAGTGAGTGAGTGAAGCAGGTTAATGATGGCATCTTACCACAAAGTCACCCTTAACTATTTTTCAATATTCTGATTCCCAGAATGCCTCATAACCAAGCTATACAAGGTGCCATAGTACAGTAAATACAGCAACCCGCTCTCTATGTAGAATTTGGTAAACTCCAGTTCACCTTTATATCCAGTTCCAAAATGTAAATATACCGGTACACATTTTTGTTACAGTCAAATATAATAAAAATCTTTCTTCTCAAATTAATTTCTTCCATTGATAAAACAAGGAATGAAATGCATACATATGTAGACTCCAGTCATGGTGTGTAGACATCTCAAAGATGATCAAATGAAAAAGGTTGCAAATAAGTAACGTTTCTTGATGAGTTTATATTTACACATTCTCTCCAAGTTTTCCTGAGCTAATGTCACCAAATTCAAAGATGGATCCCTACTCATTAAACATCAAGGGGCGCTTCTGTTTTATGCAAAGTTTATGTTTCTTTCAAAGTATTTGAATCAGCCATGCGAGTGTCTCAGCATCACTTTCTCTGTAGATTCTGGACACAGGCAACGTATTTGGTCAATTGATACTAATTGGTAGAGAGAAGTGACACTGGAATCGGATCAGTGTTTGAAAAGGCTGAAATAGTTACTGTCAAATTCAATTGTAACAGCATTATAAGTATTTTTACTTACATATATCACATTTCTATTCTGAGACTAGAGCATGTTTTGATAATGTACCCATTATATCACAGGGCAATTGCTAGGCAACAAAACATACTTATGGCTTTGTTTAAATTAAAATCTCACCTTACGTCTGCTAAATTGATTCCAACAGTGGAGTAAAGAGTGCCAACATGATAAATGTACAATTCTAAATGATCTAAAATTAAGGACAAGAGCATAAAAAACAACTTTAAACAAAAAGAATGCTGAATGTCCTTATAAGTAAGAAGCATTGTTGCAAAGTATTTATTACTCCTTGGAAATAATTTCTACTTTTTACTTTATTAAAACTTCAACTCACAGATAATGCAATTAGTTTGTTTTTTTTACACAAAAAAATTTTCTTTAAGTCATTGTGGAAACAAATCTTTATAAATGTATCAGATAAAAAAAGACAATATTAGCTGCTACGAGCATTACAGTACATAGTAGGGCTGGGCGATATATTGAATATATGCAATGTATCGCGAGATGTTCTCCAGGGGATGTATAAAATGACCCTATCGTGACCATCGAATACAAACTGGCACCTAATGTGTTTCTTTTTGCCGCCGCCACCGGCAAACTTGCTGGTGTTCGCTTCTCTCGCTCTCTCCTGTGGCTCTCTGCCTCACAGACTCACATGCATTGGCAACTCATTCACTCCCCCCTCCCAACCAGAGTCTCCTGGGCGAGCACCTGTGACGTAGTCTGCAGTGCGCACTGTATTTGTGTTTACTTCTTTACTTTTACCGCTATGTGAAAACAACGAGAAGGGGAGAAAAAAAGATGAGACGGCTCCTATGAGACGCAAACAAGCCTTCTTTATGTGTCCATGGAACGAGCGGGTGGAGGGGGCTCGCATGACGGCGATGGCGGCTGCAGTAGCCTACATAGCATGAACCTTTTTTTTAAGGTCCATGCTTATGAGAAAAAGGCTACACATGCAAACGAACGGGGGAGGCGGGCGTGCATGACGGCGATAGCAGCCGCCCTACACAGCATGGACCTTATGAGAGGTAGGCTCAGTAGGCTACACAGGCGAACGAGTGCAGGGGGCGGACGATTACTCCGACTTCACAGATAGGCCTTTCACACCGCAGCAAAATCGGAGCCGGTTCTGGGCCAGTTCGGAGCTACAGACAGTGTTTTGGTTTCACAACGCCAAAGAACCGGCTCCGGCCTGTAAAAACCGGTTCAACTCAAACACCAGTATTGAGCAGGGTCTAAATCAAGAACTGCTTTTACGCCAGGGGCAGGGGGCGGGGTTATCCTTACCTTCATGGAGGGATTATCCTGACCAACCAGACCAACTCAAAGCTCAAACCTCATGCCCGCCATATTTAAAAACACCGCTACTACGAGACGTAAACATAACATAATTACCGAACGTAGCGATCAAATTGACCGGCGAAAATACGCTCTATGGGTCCTGTTTGCAAAGTAGGGTGACCAGATCCCAATTCACCAGATGTGGGACAAAGACTACGTTTGTGCGGGACAATGTGCCGTTTTTTTTAGCAAACTAAACTTGTGTCACCACCGGTAATGCCAGAGACACGGCTTTCTATATTAAAAAACACTATCTTTAGATCAGTGCGCAGCAGTTAAGTTAGCTACTGTTAAACAAATAGAGCATTAAGGCTGCGGCTTCACATTAAAAGCATTTCACTGGCTTCACCTTAGGATTTCACTGGACAAACGTGAGTTGGCTTTTATTTTGAAGTAACAGGAAAGTAAACCCACTGAGCCGAGCAGGGCGACACATAACAGCCAAACGGAGACACACACACACACACAGACAAACGGAGAGACGCACACTCACTCACTCACACACACACAAACGGAGACATGTAAAAATAACGTATTCGCCGCTGTTGTTGTGCTTAAAGCTAGCGGTAGCTTTAGCGTTAGCCACAAGAGCAGCGGCGTCGGGCGACGTACACACACGTTTACAGTGACGTCATGATGTTGCTCTCTTGCCGGCTCCATGGCTGGCTCTGGTAGTTGTGAAACCAACCGGTTCATAACTGGGATAAGGCTGTAACCAGTTTTGAACTGGCCCCACCATCAGCCCGGAACTGGCTCATGGTTCTTTTTGGTGTGAAAGGCCTAAGAGAGTTTTTGGTTCGACATTACACAACCACGGCAGTACATTTATTATGCTCTTATAGGCCTCTTATAATAGGTCCATGGCAGCACCAAGGGAGGTGCACACCGTTCATTGTGAACAATGAACTAAAAGTCTATTAAAAGTAAATGTGCCTGTATTTTTTATAAAATAAAACATACCATTATGGAACAAAACCTGTTCTGCATGTAAAGTGATGCTGCTATCTTCAGGGGGTTGGTTGTGATAAACAATAAGTAAGTGGTTGTAATGAGTCATAATTAATGTTCCCAGTTTACAGATTAAAAGTAGATTGAAAAATACACATTTGTTTCCAAATAAAATAGTGCTGGATGTATTGTATGGGAGTGGTGAAGGATGTGGAATAATCCATAAAATGTGCAAACTCTTTGCCATGTGCAAGTTTCAAATTGTTCCAATGGAAAGCACTAAAGAATATAAACAAGATGTTGTTTCATGTAGCGTAATGCATCATTAGTGCAGACACATTTTGCAGAGACTATTTAAATCATATTACTGCAAAAAAAATTATTAAATTGAGTATTTAGGATGTGCTCTAGAGGAGATTTTAAATATATCGAGATATATATTGTGTATCGAGATATACTCAAAACATATCGAGATATTGATTTTAGCCCATATCGCCCAGTCACATCTCTGACCCAACTTGACCCGGCTGACAAGCTGCATTGTGGTTAATGATGTCCTTAGGATGAGGAAGACAAATACATGCAGTCAATTTGGACTTTAAAAAGTGAAATGTCAATTTGGACTTTAGGAAGTGAAATGCTGAATTGGTGGAGTACTACTTTAGACATCAATTTATCAGCCAGTTGCTTTTACAGCTTGTATTTGAGTATGTGTTTCAGATCAGTGTCAAAAACATTCTATCATCTGTGAATCCATTCTGCGATACCAATGGAGGAGCACGAGTAGTCGACTATTCAACAATTCGATGGAAGGAGCCCGAATCAACTGCCAATCCTCACTGTCAAATAGTCGCAAAATGTGGTTATTGAACAAAGATCCTTCTATTCCGGCTATGAGGAGGTGCTGAATGTCTGATTTTATATAGAATACCTAATTTCTCACAATACATTTGAAAACCTTGCCTATTGAAGTAAAATTATCAGCATATTATAATAATGTTAATAAAAATGTGCTTTTAATCGCCTTTAATTAATCTTATTAAGTGGCTTTCCCATAAAAAAAACTTTGCGCTTCACTCAACACCATCAAGGGCGCCGAGGCACACAGGAGCTCAGGTATACATCATCAAAACCGAAGAAGCACCTTGTGCCATCACATGTAATTATATCCACACGGTAACTCTGAAAACAGTGGGACAGCCAATTGTAAAGGGGATTCACCACTGATCCGTGCAGAGGCCCTTAGTGTGCGTGAATAAATCACCATGGTAGTCTCACAAATGACAATATGGATCAATGAGCAGAAAGAAAACATGATTCGACGATCAGTCCACTTAAGGCAGGACTTGACCAATCACATTTGACTAGGTAAATTCGGGGACAGCCCTAGTGATACTATGAAATATAAATAGGTCCTGGGGAAGGGTGACTGAATACTTGTTTGTGCAAAATGTATTATTTTATGGTGTTAACTTACTTTACTATCTAAAACTAAGAAACATCAGTTAACATTTTACGTACCGGAGTGTATGAGCATGTGCTGCTTCAGGTTTTGAATGCGCGTGAATCTGACGCCGCAGGTTGGACATTGGAAAGGCCTGTCAGGACCATTGGCACCGGATCTAGCTGAGGGGCTGATATACAGATGGTATGGATACTGAATACCTTCTAACCTGAAACACAAAAAGGAAACATGTTTTTAAATGTAAAAAGGTGTACCATTATCAACACTTAAAAGCATTGACTTTTACATGTCAATGAAGTAACTTCAATGCTAATCGAGCTTGCACCCTCATTTTATCCCGCATGTTTGTGGCTTAAGGCTTTTACCATTGATACTATTACAGTGCATCATGCCTTTGCCATTTCATCACCTTTATATCTAAACAGGTTTGGCTCAGGAACAAAAGTTATGAGGTTTATGTCTATACAGTACTTATGACTTGCCTCACTGCAAGTCTGAACAAATCACGATACCTTTCATCATCTTCTCCATGTCCTCCAGTGTTAGAGGTGCTCTGCATTGACGGCAGTCCCTCCGATACTCCCTCATCCATCGACCCTGGAATGACAAAAAAAATAAAATATACATATGGTAGCCGTCTACTGAATATCTGACTACATAACAAAGTCTGGAGCATGTAATCTTGGATAGGGTTACACTAATATGATGTAGGTCTTTGAGGGCTAATCCCATAATTAAGGATTGATGGGACTGGATTCCAATTCACTGTGCTTTGCAGCAGTTAAGGAAAAACTGACGAGGGTTTCCATTTTCTTTTTATTTATGGCACGGCAGCAAAGCCTTTCAAACAGTATTTGGGCCACAGGACAATAAAACTTTCCACTGAGAGCAATACAAAGAAAAATCCTGTAGGTGGGTAGGCAGCTCTGATGGTTGGGTCAGGCAAGTTTCACTGAATGGTTAACTGGGTCAGCAAAGGACACAGCTGCTATCATAACGATACAGTACCAAGCAGCTGTATCGCTGCTATGTCATAACTGTATCTTTCTATCAAATGTGTCTTGCAACAATCGGTGAGATGACATATCTCAAATGCTATCAGATTGATAATGTCGGAACGTCAAGACGGGAGGTAGACTGACTGAAATTGCGTCTGATGACTAGGGCTGGCCCAAATTATTCGAATATCCGAGTATTTGTTTGATAAATTAGTATTCGGAGCTCAATTCAGTATTCGGAATATTCTTTTTCCATTTTTTTGCAAAATCACCTCAAACTGCAACATATTTCGTCAGCAAATAATGATTAGATACACAAGTTATACAACAATTGTAAAATACACATTAGACTTATTAGAATTATTTGAACTTTGACCTAGTTGGCCGCTGACCTTTCAAAGCACAACCGGTGATATCAGCTGTAGGCTACGTGATGTTACCAGAGCGAGGCAAACTAAAGCGGCACCAAGCGCAGTAGGGAGAGAGATGGAGGAAGAATCGATTATGTGTTCCTCTTCAACACAACATTAGCACGATTTTGGAAGGAAAAGTAGCCTAATGCTTGGCGTAATGCTAACGTTAGCTTACCTCTGTTTGTTTACGTTCGTAATGCAGTGCTTCTATCTCCCATCATCAACAGTGACTTGCTTGCATCATGGGAATATGCGGTCAATAATGGATATAATAAAAGACTATCAATATTGGACCTTTGTATGGATTTATAAATCCCCGAAAAGATGCATGTTCCGGGATGAATTGAAAAGCTCCTGTAAGGGTTACGATGGCACAGGACAGCTGATTTGGAACGGAAAAAAAGCTGTTCGCTTCCACGGGGAAAAAGTAAGGAACTCCGACTTTATTACCGTTCAAAAGTTATTAAAGCATCAACAAACTACGCAGCATGCTGTCTCGGCTCACACACTCGGTTTCAGGGAGTACATTTGGATTATTAATGTTGGTTTGATGGTGTGTTTTTTTAGAACGAGTACTCAAATACTAGCTCGGAAAATCTAACGAATATTCGAAGCCTGTAAAATGGTATTCGGGCCAGCCCTACTGATGACCACCTCACACAAACGACTGAGATTACGGGTGTGCGCCACAACTTTAGCAAGACTCCCGTGATTTCAGTCCGACATTGAAATTCGTCTGCGTGTAAAATTGTGTAGTGTAAACCCAGCATATGCCAAATTCTCACGCAGAGACTTCAAATAAAAAATTAAAAAATCCAAGTGTGACATTGTGTGCTATATGGTGATTTTGCATTGTTTACAGGGATATTTTAACATTTGTTAATTAAAATGAATGTGTCTATTATAGCACATAGGCCTATATTTTCTAATGCATTCAAAGACAGGACTGCCCTGCTTTGTTAGTGTGGTTACAGCATGGTAAGATAATCGCTGTTCGGCACCATAAGCTGTGGAAGTATTAGATAAGTAAAAGAGCCGCACCTATAGAGGAGGACTGAGGACTGATGAGCAGTTCCTCGTGGACCTGTTCACTGCCTGGCACTGTCTGCTGGTCACTCAGCGAGCTCTGGGAGGCACTGACCGGCTGTGAGGCCTCCTGGACCTCCTCATCACTCAGACGCTCCACCTTCACCCTCACATCCTCCTCCTCTGCGGCCACTGGCGACGACACCACCTTGGAGCTTTCACACGTGAGGAAGTCGCTGAGCCGTCTGCCCACCACCACCTCCGAGGTCCCCGCAGCACCCTGCTCTAAACAACGAGGGCTCTCCGGGAGCTTCGATTTGTCTGAGTGGAACCGTCGGTCGATTCCAAACGGGAACGTCCACGGGAAGGCCAGGGAGGACTCCACGGGCTGAGCTGTGCCGTCACAGAAGGAAGGGGATGGGTTGGGGATCTGAGGGGAGGTGGTGACCATCTGTGTAGTGCATTTGAGCGGGCTCTCGGGCGACGCCATCGTTACAAAGCTTTTGCGTTTCCGTCGTGATTCGCGGCATACAGGAACGTTTCTCTCCATCACGCTGCAGTCAGAGGAAACCGGTGACACGCTGCCGTCCAATGGCGTCAGGGCACAGTTTGACGAGGCGCTCTCTGCCGCCAATTCATGCGGTTTATCTCCCGTCATATTGTTGTTGTTGTTATTGTTGTTACCCGGACTCCACAGAATACTGGACTTCATGAACTCTGAACACGTGCTAGCCACGGCAAACATCTGCATGTAGCTCGCCGCCGCCAGGACGTCGATGATATTCTCCGTGCTGATGGAGAGGGTGGAGGTGTAGGCGTATTCCAACAGAGGAGCAAAGCCGCTGACGGTCACGTGATGAAGGTCCAACACAAACTTGTCCTCCTCCTCCGGTCGGCCCACCAGTTTGGAGCGGAAGAACTCGCTGCAGCAGGCCAGCACCACCTTGTGCGCCAGGAAGAGCTTGTCTTGGACCCGAATGGTGACGTCGCAGAGGTGACCCTGGTTCCTTAACGCGTTGAGCTTCTCCAACATCTCCTGGCTGTGGGAGGTGGAGCTGTGGGTGAACGTTTTCACCCCCATGTTGAAGACAGTTTGTGACGGGTATAATGCGTCCTGTGGGGAGATGGAAAAAAAACTAAATACTTCAAAAAACAGATTTGCAAAACTAAACATATAGGAACTGTAGCCTGAGAAGACCAGCGTGATCTTAGAAGCTTCACATTAATTTATCTCCCGCAGATCAGTCTGGACTTTCTCCAATCTCCGTTGGGTGGAGCCCTTTTTTCTTCCAGGCGCTGTTCGTGAGGGGAAGGCAGCCCCTGATTGGTTCATTTTGTTGTTGATGCCAACATGGATCCAATATGCTTGTGAGATATGGCTAGTCTCACAAGGCTATTGAGGAATACATGAACCAATCAGAAGCTGCCTTCCGCTAAGGGACAACAGTAGGTCTGAACGCAGGTCCTGATTGGCCCGGTCAGTTTTTGACTGGACTCCTCATCACAGAGAATGGGGAAAGTCCAGACTGATCTGGGGGAGAGTAACAAAAGTGAAGCTTGTTAATTCAGGCTGGTCTCACCAGCCTATAAGAACTGTACCTGGTAATCAAATATCTCTTTTTGGTAGGAATAAAAAGATTAGATCAATTGTTAATACAAATATTTTCCTTTTGTTTCAAGTGCTTTACATCATTATTGTTTGTATACAGCCATGTCTTTTAGTCTTATTATTACAATACTAAACAAAATTCAGCCCTGACAGTTTAAAAACCAGGTGTGAAATGACACATGTCACAGAGTGGAGTCTCTGAACAACTCCATTAAAAATCAATGCCTATTGCCACAAAAGACAAAATGATATGCCATTATCAATCAGTCACATGGTAAAGATGGGATGAAACAAAAAGTAAAAAGGTAGGCCAGTGTTTGTAGGTAGAGAGAAATACTAAGGTGCTCTCTGAGAGGAAGGTAAGGTGAGGGGGGGTGAAGCACAGCGGACAAAATGCCAAGTTATGTAACAACAATCAAAGCAGATGCGCAGCGATGCGAGCCAGACCCATGTGGAGGCCAGTGCACTACAGGATGCTGTGCAGCTGTCTGCGAGACATGTGGACTCTCTGAGGCATGAGATTTTCCATCAAACAAAAGCTCAAGTGAGGGGCTCTCGCAGGGAGAGCGTGTTCCCCTTCTCTCTCCCTCTCAGACTCACACACACACACACACACACACACACACACACACACACACACACAAAAACACCAAAGGAAAATACTCTTGGGCTATGTTGGCCCAGTAAAGGCAAAGTGAATTATAGACCTGGGCTGTGGAGGTGCAACAGGAGAGCGCCTGGCCTGCACCAGCAAACAACCCTATGAAAAAAAGTGGTTCATTCCATGGTGGGGTTTTCTTGAGTCTAACATGTCTCCTGTAGGAAAACTGTTTCGCTACATGAAGTTAGTCCTAACAAAATAAGAATGTCCATAAAGCGTACATAAACTTTGGATAATTTTTTTTTTTTTTTTTTTTTAAATAATAAGACAATGGAACTCTGCATAAAGAAAGGATACATACAATGATACAAAAACATAAACATTTGATGTGAAAAATACATTTAGCTTAATATTTCCCCCAAATGAGTGATAACTTGTTGATCAAACCTTGGTTCTATGCACATGCCAAGAAGAATACTAAATCTTAAAAGCCGTAATATATGTGTTAGCCTGAAACGACTACTAGTATGTTGATAATAAATGAATAATAATAAAAAAGGATTTGTTGATCGATTATGTTGTGCAGAAAAAAACAAGCCATTTGTTCATAATAATGAGCATGTTGTATGATAAACGTAACTATGTATTCATTAATCAGTAAGTATGTACTTAAGAGTCAGTATCAACAGTAAGAATAACAACTCGAATTCACCACACAAATATTAATGATGGCGATAGGGCAGAAGAGGCGTTGCCATCAGCCTGGTACTTTCCTCTGTTTACATCACGTAGCACTTTTATATCTGTCAATGGCAGTACGGAGTGACCACAGCCAAGGGGCAGAAACAGGTGACCGAGGACTGGGAGAGGAGGGACCACATACAGCAGCAGGGCAGATTACATCAAACACCTCCAGTTAACGGCATGCTGAACAAACATGTTTGTAACAACATACTCAGTTTAGCAAACACTAGCTGACAGTCAAGCTAGTACGTAAAGTTAAACAGGAGGTGAAGATTACATCTGCTTTACTTTCAAAATAAAAGACAAATGAACACAGCAATATTTTTCAGCTTGGAATGTGTTCTAAAAATAACATTAAAAAAAAATCAACTGCTTGAATTTCGTAGTTGTAGCAATTGCATCCATTGACTATAAATGTGAAATGTCATTGTTATGAACAATAGGTGAGGGATTCAAATTCAAAACGAGAAAAAAATATATACCTATTGTTTATTGTCACTACATACCATCTGACTTTTTTATCCGGTCAGAAAAACAATAGTCCGCTAACCCCTTTATAGTGTTTGTATTGCCATGTCAATGTGTTGATATGCGTTCAACCATTATAAGACACAAAATAAAAAAATCGTTTTATTTTGAAGCCCACTTAGCTTTATTTCCGGTTTGACCGTGAGTAACACTAGGTACCTCGACGTAGCTACTGTCCATTGGCTAACTGCCGTTAGCTATCAAGCTAGCGCTAGCCAACATAACACAATACTTTGCCAACATAACACAATACTTTTAGTTGCTTTCTTTGCCCTCTGCAATGCTAGGACAATGACGCAGCCGCGTGTAAGTGTAAACGAGTGGGTTAGCTTTAGAAGTCGGACTGAGCGAAGGAGAAGTTACCTTGTGGGATGAGGCCCGAGATAACGGTCGGGCCTCGGGATGCAAACAGCTCAGCTGACAAAAAGCAGCAGTAGTCGGAGACAGCGGTGCGCCCAGCCGCTACACTCCGTCCACTCACATTCCCCGGGCTTCTCAGGCGGTTGTCAGCCTGCCAGCCGCCGAAACTCACGGCTTAACAGACGCTCCCATGAATTTCCATCACAACAGACTCAATAGAAAAGTTTCCGAGGTGCTGTTTTCATTCCTTTGTGCTCCCCGCTGTTCTTTCTGCGCTGTATTTGTATCCCCACAATGCAACGCGCATCTCTCAAGGTACTCAACCATGTAACTCTACTGTAAGAAACAGGAAGTCTCAGATTAAGCAACATGTACACTGCATGTGCAACACAACTTTAGTCACTGCAAATAAATATTTTTTTCTATTGATTGACATGCAGTTTATGTGGCCCTCCTCAGACCCCTTCTTCAATTGGCACACATCATGCTACATTTCTCTTCATTCAGGCCTGTTCTAGGGTGGCTACTAATTATAGTCTATTTTTTTATGTATTTCGTAAAATATGATTAATACCGCCCTCTTTGCCTTTGGCACACTTGAACATGGAATGTGTTCGTATTGGTTCATATTACCTCACACCATAGCCTACCGCATCTGTTGCCATACTTTGCTCCCCTGTGTCTTGTACAAAGGTTGTTGCTTTAGAAACTAGACATTTATTTATTTATTATATAGCCTATTTTCTTATTTCTTCCTATTGTTTATTACAATATTAAATTGATGTTTGAGTTAGCGATTCTGGAGAATGCTTATTGTCAAAATCCCTTATTCAAAATAAGTTAATATTCCTCACGTTCCACTACTCACTGATTTTGACAAAAAGTGATTTTGACAAGCATCAAATGAGGGCTGAAAGATAGTGCTGCCTAATAAAATGTGGAGATCCAAGTGTTTTTAGTTGTACTTTTTAATTGTTTAATTAAAATAGGCCTACAACCAATTTATTTAGACTGATTTGATTTTCAGTGTCTATAATATGTTTGTGTTCTTGGAAGAAATATTGCCCATTTAATATTTCTAAACATCAGACAGAAGTGTTTTTTTCTACCTTTATTAAGCATGAATGAATCAAAACACACAAGACAGCAATGGGATTGGATTTGTATCCTTATAAAAACCCTTATATGTTGTTTAGCCTAAAGTTCCAGCTTTTAAAAGTTGTCTTTAACACAAAACAAATTATGTAGGTTTTTAAGGGCCTGTTCATATTGATAACCAATCATGATTTTCACATTTTCCAAGCTCAGTCATCTGTGAATGGAATAAGATCTGTTATGTCACTTTTGTTGCCTGTTAAGTGTAGGTTCCTCCCTAACCACAGCTACTGAGTATATTTTTATATGGTCTGTATTTCACATGTCTGAGCAGAGAAGTTATTCCAATGTGGGAGAATTTAACTGAACGTCTTAAGGAGGTTCAGTTTGTAAAACCACCAATTAAATCTCCCTCATCCTGCTTTAAAAAGCTGCTGAAGTCTGGTAGGTTTCAGTTTCAGTATGATGTGTTCCCATCATATTCAACACAAAAGTCCTCAAGTAATGAAGTAATTAAAAAATTAAAAATTGAAAAAACTAAAAGGTTATTACACTCTTCTGGATGCATCTGGAGAAACCCACAGTTTCCCAGGGGATGTCATGGAAGATAAAGTGAAGTACAAGAGAATCATGAATTGACATAAATGTGTTTATTTGACCATTTTTATAGACAAAAATCTCAGAGACAGCAGCTTCTGCCATGTTAATTACACGTCCAAAGTAAAAACTTTACAAAAATAAATAGCTTAAAAAGGTAGCTATAATAATAAAATAATATGGTCCTTCACTGAAGGGATATAGGCCTAATGCTCCATCTCTTTTGTTTTATAACATAATGTAAATTAACAACAGGAATGAAGAAGTCAAATATACATACAAGAGTCTAAACAAAAAAACAACTGTGATTCTTTGCATATGATGCATTAATAATTTGAAAAGTCTGGAAATGAATAAAATTAATGTTATTTTTCATATACAAGATAGATAGTATGCTTATAACTTAATTATAACAAAGAAACGTATGTTGCGCGCTGTATTACAATGCACCTGGGACATTGAACTACGGGGTAGAGGGGAATTCTCTGTCAGGGGTTTTTCAGGTCATGAATGGCAAGTTATTATCTAGGCTAATTCCTTTTACACACCGTGTAAAACTCAATCTCTATCCAATTCTATAGGTTCTGCACATCTGGCTTGGCATTGAAACCATCTGTTCTGATGTCGGCTCTTAACACATTGTAGTCAAAAATATTGTCATATTTAGTGTTACTGAATGATTATAGTTGTTAATGTTAATGTTTGGGATAAAATCATGGCATCTCCATCACAGTCATTTAACAAAAGTCATATTTGTTTAGGTATGTTTGTAATCAAACAGGAGTACATTTTCCAGAGGCTTATATTCCCATTGGACGAATCTTATGTAATGTACCTCTATGTATGTTAGGTAAAATGTCTCTATCAAAGCTTAATAGGGTATTGGAGTTCTGCGAAGGACAACTGGATGTATATTTACAATATGCTGGTGTTTGACAGCAGGTTTCATGCCATTGTTCTAGCCCCACTTTAAGTGACAGTTAACTTAATAAAAAACTAATCCAAAACGTTTCTGTTTAAAGTGGAACTAGAAAGCTTCTCTTTGTCTAAGAAACACACACACACACACACACACACACACACACACACACACACACACACACACACACAGCACCTTCATCTAGCATCTATACATTACATGTACATCCTGAGGTAGATTTCCATTGTTTCAATTCTATATAGTGGTTGTCAAACGTCAACAAAATATAACAAAATAATATTTAAGGCAAATCCCCTTGATGTGACCGGATGCGACAAGTTGGTTACACAAGGATGGATTATGGGGCAATGGGCCCATGGGCACAGACAATAGACTGTATATAGGCACAGACGTGTAAAACGTTGTTTGTGTTTCTTTATAGTCATTTGTTTGCGGCTTGGTTCCCATAACAAAAGGGTGACAGATAGATGCGGCACGGTTGGCTTATTTTGGTACCCTTTCCAACTTTTGACAGTGGAAACGCAAATGAATGCATGTTTCCACACTGCTCAGTGGAAACGGGGCTTTTGTGGTTATTTTGGTCTCTTTGTGAGGATTTTGGAGCTTTTTGTGAGTGCTTGGTGTCTCTTCCTCTAACTACTTTTGCCTCTGGGCCAGTGCCCTGTGTACCCATCTATTCACCAACCCATCCATGGCTGGTGAGTACAGTCAGATCAGAAGGGAGGGAAAAGTCCCTCATAAGCACGGCTGGTGGTGACATTCTCTGGAGACGGGCTCCGGTACTTTCTTCGGATCGCACTTCTCCGACTCAACAGTCTTGCCCGTGTAGTCTATGCAGAAGACGCTCCGGCGGCGCTCCCCCTGACCACAAGTTCGCGAACAGGAGGACCAAGGTCCCATCTGCCAAATGGGACAGGGCATGTCCCCGCACGGCTTGATGTCCACGGGCTTCAGGTCTTTGTCGCAGTAGCTGGAGAGGAAGTCGCCGCTGTCTCTGCACTCCACACTCCGCCTGGACCATCCGGAGCCACAGCTTTTAGAGCACTCGGACCAATCGCCCAGCACCCAGTCGGGCACGCCAAACGGATGGATAGATTGCACAGATAGTGAGAAGACCTTCTTCTCTTTGGATTTTTTGAAGGGCACGTCTCTGGGGAGGAAAAAGCTGTAATTGACCTTGGGAGTGTTGGCGTTGCCCGATGTGGCCAGCAGCTGGATGGTGACGTTCTCTTTGAGCTGTCTGCTGAAGCTCTGGATCCTCTCCAGCTGTTTGGAGGGGCCAGTGTACTTGAGCATGGCGCCCAGCACGGGGATGTCCAGATCCACAGTGGACACAGAGAAGTTACCGTTAAGGATGTACTCGCCGATCTCCGTCTTTATGGCCAGGTAGTTTCCGTCGTTTTGGACCCCCCCTTTGCTACGCTGTTTGATGTCGATGTTGGTCGCTCCCACTGGAATTGTGACAATATCGCTGTATCCATAGCTAGTGGACAAAACAAATAAATGGATTTAGATAATGTAAACACCTTGTTATAAAGAAACAGTTTGGGTGTGTAACAACGCGTTTCAAAATTTAATAAATATTCACATCCGCATTATGTTATAATTTGCCACATTTTATAATGACCTGAATGCAAATATGTAATATAACATTTCATCTCTGTCTCTCTGCACTTTAAATAAAGCATTGAAAATGCCCCCCAAAAATAATCTTAACCAGTGTCTTAAATGCTCTGCACAGAGCTACTGGCTAGATGTATGAACAGTTTTTACATCATAAACTCCCCTGAATCTGTGGATTTACATTTTTACATTTCTGTTTGAATTGACGTATAGACTAAACAAGTGAGATACAAATGTGTTAATTAGTGAGCCTGCTGTAGGTAAGAAAGTTTTTAGGTACGGTATTGCTAAGGTTAGCTATCAAGATAAGGAAGGGCAAACAAGGGTTATCAATACTCCAAAATTCCATCAGATTGCAAACAATTGTGATTTACTTGACCATTTCCACATGTGAGGGATATTTTTCAAGTCACTTACGTTTCTATTTTAGAGGAGCCTTCAATCTTTCTACAGGTGAGTTGACGTCCCCCACACACTCCACACTTATCCACTTTCTTATTGGATCCGATCACCTGGTCGCAGCCGGCCTTCACACACTGGCCTTGGACACACACAGACGTGGTGTCAGGGCCACATGTTGTCCCGTCTATTACCTGCAGAAATTACAAGAAAGCATTGTTAATAATTAATTATTTTATTATCAATTTTTTTGTGTCAGAGTATCAGATTCCCCTGCATCTAGTTGCTTTTTATTAATGATTGTTAGCACACATCGCTAAGATGTGGCTTATATTCTACAATATTCAAAGACAATTTTTTTGACAAATAATCGAAACTAAGTCTGTAAATTAGCTACACTCAACAAAAATATAAACGCAAAACTTTTGTTTTTGCTCCCATTTTTCATGAGATGGACTTAAAGATCTAAAATTCATTCCAGATACACAATATTACCATTTCTCTCAAACATTGTTCACAAATCTCTCTAAATGTGTGATAGTGAGCACTTCTGCTTTACTGAGATAATCCATCCCACCTCACAGGTGTGCCACATCAAGATGCTGATCTGACATCATGATTAGTGCACAGGTGTGCCTTAGACTGTCCACAATAAAAGGCCACTCTGAAATGTGCATTTTTTTGCTTTATTGGGGGTCTGGGGACTCAGAACCAGTCAGTATCTGGTGTGACCACCATTTGCCTCATGCAGTGCAACACATCTTCTTCGCATAGAGTTTATCAGATTGTCAATTGTGGCCTGTGGAATGTTGGTCCACTCCTCTTCAATGGCTGTGCGAAGTTGCTGGAGACGGCTTATGGTGGAGAAATGAACATTCAATGCACGAGCAACAGATCTGGTTGACATTCCTGCTGTCAGCATGCCAATTGCACGCTCCCTCAATGCTTGTGGCATCTGTGGCATTTTGCTGTGAGACAAAACTGCACATTTCAGGGTGGCGTTTTATTGTGGACAGTCTAAGGCACACCTGTGCACTAATCATGATGTCAGATCAGCATCTTGATGTGGCACACCTGTGAGGTGGGATGGATTATCTCAGCAAAGCAGAAGTGCTCACTATCATACATTTAGACAGATTTGTGAACAATGTTTGAGAGAAATGGTACAATTGTGTATCTGGAATTAATTTTAGATCTTTAAGTCCATCTCATGAAAAGTGGGAGCAAAAACAAAAGTGTTGCGTTTATATTTTTGTTGAGTATGTTTAGTTTTCAACCACATCTCACTGTCTTGGGTTACAATCCCATTGATCGACCAAGAATCACTCGTTACTGATCTGCTGATAGTGATCATGCAATGTAAAACAGCTAAACATTTTGAAAATAAAAATGTAAAATGCACATTGTCTTAAGATCATGTCGTCCAACTGCTGTTTCCACGGTCAGCAAGGACTTTTACAGTGTTTGGAGGCATCTTTACAAATGCTACATATTTGGCTGTCACTGTAATGTAGTCACATGGTGTTCTCAATGCAGGAAGTAAGTAAATGCAATACTGATACACTCTGACTCTCAAAGATTGCTTTAGGGGTACAATTATAATCTGAATTTACAAAATAATTCAAAAGTCTTAAAGACTGATTTTTGGAAGGGAAAAGCACTCTGATTGGAAAGCATCAGATATATATTAGGACATGTTAGTGTGAATATAGAGCTGTGAGGTTGAGTGAGTGCATACCTTGGATTCAAACACCCTGAATTCACTGCTGCCCCTGGCCCTGCAGAACAGCTTGCATCTGTCCCTGGGAGAAACGCCAACGTACTTGGGTATCCATTGTTTCATATTCCCAGTGTAGTCCAGGCCGTTGGGATTGTTGTATTTCTCACACTGCTCCTCTCTGAAACTTTTTTCTAAATATGAAAAGATGAAATAAAGCTTAGTGTACAGTACAGTGAGAAAAGGCTATATCCAGATGTTGTGATGATATTCCCCTTCAATAACCACAAAGATAAGTCGATTGACAGAAAATCAATCTGCAAAACTCACTTGTTCCAGCCTCTCAATTGTGAGAATTTGCTGCTTACATTTGCCTTTTGTGATAATTAACTGAATGTGTTTGGGTGTTTAGACATTTCATAACCAAAACCATGAGGCTGGCAAAAAAAATGTCATGCACTGATCAATTTGAGATTTTGTCTATTTTGCTAGCATAACATGTCTTCTTTCATGCTAGTATAAATAGAAGATCCAACATTTACATGAAGGTGTTTATTTGACTAAACCTTGTATGTTTGTGAATACTTCTCATATACAACCATCTTTAACTGCCTTCATCTCAACATTAGTTTTTGTTTTAATACTCTAAACCAAGAATCTCAACTTCTAAAGCACTTATACATCAACCAGACTCTCAATAATCATTCCTAGCACTATTCTGAAGGTTATGTCAGAAGGATTTGTACCTGTTGTTAATTGTTTGCTTTGTGACACATTGTGTACATAAAAACATGCAGAGAATGCACTTTTAAAACCTGTCCAAATTTGCATATTTATTCAAACATTGTGTAACTTATCAACTGGCAAGGTTGACCACTCCAAATGTTCAGTGTCTCTCGTTTTACTACTTATAGGCATATGTTTGAGTAGAATGAACATTTTGGTTTTATTCAATAAACTACTGACAACATTTCTACCAAATTCCCCCAAAATATATTGTCATTAAGAGCATTTCCATTAAGTAATAGAGATAAAGATTCAAGAAGAATCCAGACTGGTCCCTTAATGTTTTTCCAGAGCTATATAAGTTAAAAATATATTTTATTCATAAGTGCCATTAGCCAATACAGCCACAGTGGCACACCAAAAACCAACAATTAGATACCACTGCTAAGCTGCCAAAGAGCTTAATTCAACTTCAATTTAAAAAATGCATTCGTGTTGGATAATTTTACAGTACAACTCATTCAAAGCTGTTCAAGTTAAAGTATTGTTAAGGACAATTAGTTGTTGGAATTCTGAATTTTGTAATGGAAAATTAGGTATTACCCAAGACCATGTGCACTGTATGCACTGTGTTGCTGATTCTCACCTTTGTTGGTGTGGCAGGACTGGGTGTTGCAGGACTGGTACTGGACCCTCTGTCCCTCACAGTACTTGCCTCCGTTCTGAGGAATGGGGTCGGTGCATTCCCTGTAGGAGAACTCCACTCCACCACCACACGTCCTGGAGCAATGCTGCCACGGTCCCCACGAGCCCCAGCCACCATCCACAGCCACCTGCGGTCAGAGAAGAGAGTGGGGGAAAACAGAGCAGTGAGTGAGAGTAGTAGTTGGTTATATGCTCAGTGCCAAAGGCAATCTTAAGATGTGTGTAGCCCTAAACCACAGTCTGGGCTTCTGGGTTTGAGGCCGCACAGTGTGTTGGCGTGGCCGCGGCTCCAGGCTAAATCTGTGTTGAAGTTCGGCACGCGCCTGCTGTCTGCCTTCTACCCACATTCCTGCCACATGTGTCACTCAACCTCTATTGGAACCTGCCATCCTGCCATGCTTTTCGTGAGGCAAAATCGAAAGTGCATGTGTGTGAGTGTGTTTGTGTGTTTTTTTATGCTAGCGTGGGTGTCCTTTCCAGAGGTTTTTTATGAGTTTGGACCGGCTAACATCTCTGCTGCCAGCAAGTCTGGATTCATAAACAGATGTGTGATCACAACACAAGGAGAAGATATTATCAAGCTAAAGTTGAAACACTGAGATGTATAAATGTTCTTTAAAGGAAATATAAAAAGGCATCATAAAGCAGCTGGATTTAAACTTTACCAAATTCCAAAAATGCTATAATCCGTTCCTTCTAGCCTGGACATTTCATTCATGGATGTCCACTTAGAACTACACACTAGCTGCAAATCTGAAAAAGTGTCATCTCCACTAACTGAGAAACTGTCTTTACTCTATTCAGTTTTGTACTCTGTTTTTGGGGACTAACCTGGAGGTTAATATATGTCATATATAGGGCTGTCAAATTAACGCGTTAATTTCGATTAATTAATCACAGAAAAATTAACGCGATTAAAAAAATTAACACAGATTAATCGCACTTCTATATTGCCCTTTGACCCGGTGCAAAAGAGGTGAGGCGATAGCGGAGCTGCCCCTGTAGAGACGGCCCGCACGGGATTAAAGAGTAAAGAAAGAAGCAGGTGAAAGGGGCCGAGGGCTCTATGGATGTGTTATGGACTGCTCCGGCCACATAAGCATGAAGGTAGGAATACGTCTTATGTTTTTCTCCGCAGTGTCTGTGCATTATTGATTTAGTGGGTGCCTCATTAACAATGTAGGTTCAACACAGTATCTCTCAATCTTCCACCGTGTCTCACTTTTGTTTGCTGCGATCGACACCCGCCCCCTCTCACTCTTCCTAGCATATGCCTGTCTTTTTTCCTCCTTTGTGTGTGTGTGTGTCTGTGTGTGTCAATATTTTTGGCTATGAGTAGGACGGTGAATGAATCGGCATAGGCTATGCACACCGCACCTGTGGCAGTGTAGCGCTGTCTGTTGTGGGAGATAGACAGTCGTCATTTAGCCTGGTTGTTTTTTTTTCGGCGCTAGTAGTTCCTAAATTTACGAGAGACGGGGGGAGAGAGAGCGAGAGAGCGACGAACGGTAGCCTATACAGTTGTTTATAAACAGGCATAAAAGTGTCAAAAGTATGCGATTTATTTAGATTAATTAATCACAGAGCCTGTAATTAATTAGATTAATTTTTTTAATCGCTTGACAGCCCTAGTCATATAACATTCCTTAAAGGTTAATGAGGTAAAACTTAAAGGCCGATAGTCAATCTAGGACTTATTGCTGCATTCATTCATTATTTATTTGGTTGGCTACTTGGAGAAGAACCACAACAAGCTTTTAACAGCACATAAGGTTGATAAGGCTAATGGGTAAGGAGTTGCCTATGCAGAAAAGTAGCAACATCAGCATTATTTTGGAGTTGTGTAGGTTCAAGCATGACATGGCACACATCCTCAACCTCGAGCCAGACTCACACTCAAGCCCTGACCATTCACACTGTCTAAATCATGTCAGGGATGATTTGTGGCTGCACCAAAGTGTGTTGAAATGAGCAAAGGTCTGTTTCATTGGTAATGAATTCAACTTTTCATTAGTAAGGAGAAGAATGTGGTCTTTTTGTTCATAATGGATGATATAAACATACTTAAACCCCTTTTCCCATTATTATAAGAAGAGTTCTTACCAATGGCAGCAACACCTCCTGGCTGGTCATGCAGGCTCCATGGAGGCAGGTCCCGTTGAGTCTACAGGGCGTGCCGTCGGCCCAGGGCAAGCTGCCGTTCTTGGTGGAGCACTGCGGCGTCCCGTCCTCCTGACACCACAGCTGGCTGCACACGTCACTGTCTGTGGTGTTGGGGCAGAGGGCAAACTCCTCTCCAAAGATCTGCTGGCACTGTTGGTCCAGGCTGTACTTGGTGCCTGGCAGCTCACGTGGTAAGGGCATGGTACTCTCTGGGAAATCTAGCAGACAGTCCCCTGTAGTAACAATACAAAAGCAACATTGTATTAAAGAGACTGATTATTTTGTGGTGTATGGAGGTTATTCGATTTATTTTTATTTTTTTGCAGCACTGGGACAATTGCAAATGTGTTGCTCTTTGTGTGTTGTGGCATGACACGACTGGAAAAATATTCAGGGCAAGTTGTGTCCTGCCTATTACAATTAATAATTCAAATGTCACTAATGCAGTGCAGATCGAGTGCTTTGAATTTTGGACATTCGACAGCTCTCCCTAATCTGAATTTATTCACTGTCCCTCCCAGGATTCTTAATTACATTCAAGACTTTTTTCTCTCCCTATGGTGTTGTCAATGACGTTCACATTTCGGAATTAACATTCTTTAACCGCACAAGTTTTTGTTGGATGCATTTTTGTGAACTGATAAAGAACACATTTTAGCTGACACCAGCTGTTGCTTTTGGCCGACTAGGAGAAGAACAGGATGAGGTCCACTGTATGACTCACTGGAAAGGAAGGTTCAGCGATAGGTCCGGCGAAGGAGACAAACAATACAATATATGCACAACATGAGATGGGAGGGAGAGAGAGAGCGACTGAGGCAAGGCGGAGGATGTGGAAAGAGAACATGTGGAAATCTAAAGGCGGGAAGAGCTTTCCCCTAGAACCCATAATTAGAAGGGGAGCAACAAGTTTAAGCAGGAAACCCACAGTTAGAGCGTGAGAGGAATAACAGTATGTTTTATTCATCTCTAAATCAGCCCCTAATAACAGAGCGACCGTGTTGTGGCAGACTTCCACCATGGCAGACAGTCTTAATACACGGCTGCTAGCTTTTTTTTCTGATTTACTCAGTGTCTACTGTTTTATCACGCAGGGGGCTACAACCTAAACTACTGCATAACCTACCATGTCCATTGTCAAAGAACTCTGTGATGTAGAGAGCACTGCAGGGGGACCAAGGCGCGGTCTTGTTGAGGCTGACAAACAGAGGAGCCATGAGGTGATGTCCTCCCAGGTCTCCAAACAGCCTCTCGCAGGTCTTGGAGTCGTCGTGAGGCATACTCAGCACATGACCTGCAGTGATTGATAATGGTGCGACAGACGGGTTCACATGTGCACTAAAGTGTGGTAAGAACTTGCCATTTACACTACATTTTAAAAGGTGGAGTCAGCGATTCTGGAGGACGCTGGTTGTCGACAAAAGGGGCCCATCGTGGCTAGCATCATGCCTGTTTGCAGAGGGTTGGCTGTGTATTAACACCGGATTTTCTTTTTTAAGCACACTCACAGTAGAGAACAGGTAGCAGATCATGAGGAAATATACACACATTTTCACAAAGAGAAATTTTTGACAACAAGCGTTCTCCAGAATCACTGACTCCACCTTTAAAACTTTGTTTTATCACAAATCCCACACCAGCCCACCCTTATATGACAATAAATGAAAGCTGACCGAGCTCATGTGCAGCTGTGAAGGAGGCCTGCAGGCCGTTGTCCTCGATGACCGAGCAGCTTCTCTTGGGATCGCACATTGTCCCCACGTCGGCTACGCCCAGTGTGTCACAGCTCTTGTGTCCACAAATGTCCTGCAGCACAAGCAAACACAGAAGATTATGTGAGATTTGAAACACTGATACTGACACTGAGATTTGTTTTGTTTTTATTAATGGATTTGTTAAAACGCTTAAAGGAATAGTTCAACATTTTTAACTAAAATATTCTGAATTCCTAAACTATGAGCATCTGTGGTCACCTAAACTGTATCATAATATGCCAGTGGAATACGGGTGACATACCATTCATACTAAGTGCCATAAGCCAGTTCAACCAAATTGGCACACCAAAAACCAACAATGAGATACCACTGATAAGATACATTTTTTCCAAGGTTTTTTACAACTATGTTAATTTATCATTGCTGCCAAATAGCTTTATTCCACTGAAAATAAGATAATTCCTACTTGTATTGGATCATTTTACCACTTGTTCAAAGCTATCAAAGTTAAGGTCTTGTTATGGACAATTAATGTTGCATTGAGCAATTCCTTAATTTATTAACATCCTTTGTTACATAAACTAGGCATAGGGATTTTTTGTTTAGAATCAGCTAACGGAGAGGACTAACAAAGAGTTAAATACATTTTGTTCGGTCAAACAGTTAATATAATAAGTGTGTGGGCAGCCCTGAGTGACTGTTATATTAATCTTGTAAGATGGCGGACCTTCCCCATCTATTATATCCAGTTATATTTCTAATTTTTTTTTCAATAAACAAATCGAAAACATGTTGCTCAGTGTTTCCATCATAAAACAAAGCGAATAAATATCCTCGGCGTGCAGCTGTCCAGAGCTGCGATGTGGGAAAAGGAACAATGTGGTGGATCAGAAATCTTTCCTTGCTTGAGGAGACGTGTCCATTGCCTCGCCTCAACCCCAAAACAAGCCACAAGGCAAAGGCCCTCTGATTCAAAACACATCTGGACTTGGAGCTGCCGAACGCAGCTCAGCGTGAGTTTGTACACCTTGTTCCTCAATAGCATTCATAACTCATGTAGGCAGACACGCAGAAACAAAGCAGGATCAATGCCACAGTAGTTGCTGCATTTGCAGGGCAGATGGATGAGCCCACACGAACACTATTAAACCACAAAAATGCATGAGGGAAAAATGTTTCCACTACATGCAACAGAGTGCAACATTTGAATTTCATAACAGCCACTATAGTAGCAGGCAGCCATCTCTTATGACATGGCACACATTCTCAACCCTCGACCCAGACTCACACTCTAGCCCTGACCATTCCTAGTGTCTTAATCGTGTCAAGGCTGATTTGTGGCCGAACTAAAGTTGGCTCATCCACCAGGAGCCTTCCGTCCTCTACATTTCAAAGCAGATCTCCGAGGAAATGGAAAAACAAACTCAAACTGGTTTTGAGTGAATGATGGTTTCCCCCGATTGAAAAAGCTGCTTTGACAAATTCAACACAAGACTGCAAAAAGCCCATATGTCTGAGTCATCATTTCACTTATCCAGGGTCAGATTTACATGCCAACGCAGTTCAGTTGGCAGATAAATGCCAAGCAAGTCATCAAACTAGCCACAAACAAGGCCCTTAGGTATACCAATTTAATGATAAAGAAGGTATTCATCTAATGTATTGTCTGCTAACATCTTGTCAACATGCAAATACCAGAAGGAAGAAGGCAGCCAAAATACAGCCGAACAAGCCAATCACAACTCTAACCCTGGGGACTTATGAACTTATTTCCTGTCGAAGCTTTGCAACCATAAAATTTGTTTGTTCTCTACTGACATTCCCCCTGCTTGGAAAATATTCTACTTTTCCATCTTGAAAATCTCTTTTCAGCATCCTTAATTAACCCAACGGGCTAGAAAGGCTTTACTTGACCTACTTTGTTTCATTCTTGCTCTAACCTCACAAACACATACAGTAGCCTAATATTTTCTTAATTGCTTGAAGAGCCAGATCTAAACAATGGCCACCCCCAAAGCGAAGGGCACTTTTTCAGCCGGGACCGCCTAACTTTAAAATACAACTTGCCGTACTTGCACCTGTGTTACTGTAAGGCACTTTGGCTTCAAGTAATTGTGGTATGGTTGAGTTTGCCGCTTCTGAAACCACATTTTTGTACCGCAGCATGACTGGATTCCACCAGGGCTTCATTTGTGACTCAGCCTTGCTGGCTTATGAGCTTCTCAATGGTACTAAATATACCAGGGTGAGTGGACTGTACTTCCTAATAATATGCAGCAAAGTACAGTGTTGATGGAAGTGCTTCACACAGCAAACACGCTCCCAAGAAATGCTCGACCATCATGATCTCACATAATCTGTGTTTGTTTTTTAATCCACTGTGTCATGACGCTTGATACCAGTGTTTAACATAGTTTTAAATCTGCATTAAAGGTAGAGTCAGCGATTCTGGAGAATGCCTGTTGTCAAAAGCACTTTTTGTCACAATCATAGAATATCTCCTCACAATCTACTAACTGTCTGTACTGTGTTTGTGGCTGAAAAAAATCCAGTGTTAAATTAACATTAGGGACAGTCTAGGCTCTGTAAACGGGGCAGTTACTTAAAACGATGGGCCCCCTTTGCTTACTGTACTCTTTGTTAACATGCCAATTAAGAGAGCCTATTGGCTGTGTATTACACTGGATTTTTGTCCAGCCCACACACAATACGAACAGATAGCAGATCATGAGGAGATATTCACAGATTTTGACAAAACGTTTTTTGGGATAACAAACTTTCTCTAGAATTGCTGACACCACCTTTAATCTTGTATTTTTTTTTTATTTGATGAATTTAAGAGATTGCACATATTTTTTCTTCGGAAATTGCTTCCTGTTTCTGCTTGAAAACTCATGGAAATTATGACTTTTCGGGCTAGAAAAACCAAAACGATAAGCTGGAGGAGGTGAAACACATTTTAGAGTTGAGTAAAAGTGCAGAGTTAGGTGATAACTTTTGTGTTTCCTATTCACTAGGAGTGTTACCCTTCTTGTTGCACACATGCATTTGGCTCATTGCTTTTATAGAAATATTCCTTGGGGCAGCTTTACATTATGATCATTTTTTATAGCTAAAACTTTCCAATAAATACCATTGATCCTTTTTTTTACAACTAATAGTACTGTGGTGCTCCACAAGGATCAATTCTTGGTTCACTGCTGTTTGAAATTGACATGGACATTCTAACAAATCTTTATTTAACTACTTGTACCTGGGTCAATACATACCTTTCATACTTGAATCCGGCAGAAACAAATGTTTAAGACATTATATTCAGATGATGGCATTCTATTGCAGAGACATTCACATTCACCCTGCAACTTTGTTTAGAAAATAAACCAGGTATGTATTCGGCGCTCACCTCTCTGGTGAAGAGTATGGCAGTGTCATAGTGTTCCGGGTGCCATTGTTTTTGTGTGTTGAAGAGTTGCTGCCAGGAGCAGAAGTTCCTCAGAGCCACGCCTCCGTTGCTGGAGATCTCCGGACCGACGTCCTCGTCCTCCACCACCAACAGCTTCACCAGCACCATGTTGACAGAGTTCTTTATGCTGGGGTGCTTGTAAAGCTGGGCGGACATGGCCATCAGCGTCAGAATGTAATGCTGTGAAGGAGGAAAAGGCCAATATTTGAGAGTGACAAGACAGACATTTGTGTTTTCAAAGATCCCCTTAAATAAAAAATTAAATGCGACCAAGATATGTCCCGATCTGGACATTCTATGATATAAAAATACATTTATCAGATAAACTATATATTGAAAACATATCATTAAAATAGAAATAATTTAACTTTTAAAAAGTGGCAGCCTTCAAAATCATTGAAGGCTGTATATTGATATCTGTGTTGTTATCTACAGTGCACACTGTGGAAGAACAGTTCTCTTTTCCAAGAAGTTTGCTTACTGTATATTACCCTGTACAATAAACTCTTCCTTTAAAAGGGATGAGAAGAGCAGATGTGATTGGTACTTATGGAAGTTTGACAGCATTGGTACACTAACCCCAGATTGCATCGGCCTATGATATTGCAGTTGCACTTTAAGCTTGCAACCATTTCCAGGAACAAAGGAGCTTCATCTTAAGCCTTACTGTCGTCTTCTTTTAAGTGAAGAGTTGAGTAAACATTCCCTCTGGCTTCCCTGTTAACTATAAAAAGCTTGTAGTCCGCCGCCCGTGATTTTGTCATGAGAGGTAGGGATGGGCAGGGTTTTCCACAGCACTAGTAAATCACTATGAATGTGGGGGATTGTGCCATGAGGTGTATTGTAAGGTCTTCCACCAGTCTCGCCTAAATCACTTTTTCTAGGGCGGGATGATATTCCCAAATAAAAAACGTTTTCCACATGTGCTGCACACACACACACACACACACACGTACACTCACAAAAATACACACACAGCCACACACACAAAGACACACACATACACACAAACACACACATTTGCACAACCACGTGTTGCCCGGACCATCAAATCACTAAAACTGCTCTTGCAGGGTGTTATGGATTAAATATAGAATCTAATTTATATTGAAAAGTCAATATAGGCCACGTTTATCAGTCTAACCTTTGTCCACTCGCCTGGTTGCCTTTACACACTTACTTTGTTTACTTACTGGAGGATAAGCCAGAGTGGTTTGGCTGCTGTGGAGCTTGTTAATTACAAACAGGCAAGTTATTTGGCTGGTCCAGATTGTCCTGCATCATGGATTGTCCTACTTTTGTTTTTAAATAGTTGTGTAATTTCACTCCAGATTGAAATAGGCCTGACATTAGGACTGACATTGTATGATGATTTGAGTGGTACTTTCTTTCATAAAATCAATCGATTTTCTCAATTTAAACAATGAATATGATGTATTGTACAAACAAGCAAGGAATTGTCAAATGTATGAATTTAAAAGTCTGGGTATATAGACAAAATAGATTAGATATGGTAAGCCTTCCGAATGATGCTGAGGCTCTGCTGCCAAATCGTGACCAAGTCCAGAGGAATGTGTTTCAGCATTGCTTGCATTTCTGTTGCCTGACCTTATACTCAGACAGTGGAAAACAGGGGAGCTCCCTCAATGCCAAAACATGTTTTATCGAGCAGCACAGAAAAACAAATTCCTTGGACTACAGTATGTGTCTGGGCTATAAATCCTTACAAACTGGATGGGGGGTAATTAAGGCATAAAAAGGGTGACGTTTTCAGCAGTTTGTATATGGGACAGTCTAATTTTATACATTAAAGGAGGCTGTGTTTGGGTTCCTATCAACAGTGCGTGCAGGAAAGAATGAGTTCATCGTTGTCTGACCTTTATTTCATCTCCATAGAAGTGAGCCATGCTGGAGTCTGCGACCACCAGGGTCTCTATGAAGCGTGGCGCGGAAACAAAGCGTCTCCGGCGAGGTTCCCTCTGTGCGTCACGGGCGTCGTCGTGCGTAAAACTTTCCCCATCGTCGTGCCTCCTCTTCGCCCGGTGATCAAACTGTAGGGGAACAGCGTGGTTCTGGGTGAATGTCCTCCTTTTGATGACATGCAGCTGCTCTGCAGAGTCTGGCCCCAGGCCGCCGCGCAGTTTGGGCTCAATCAAATACTCTTTCCCCTCTGTTACGAACGAGCCAAATATGCCCGAGCACAGACTGACAGATACAATTGAGTTCTGGTCGTGATCCACGTTCCCCGAGTAAAAGCAGCTTCTGAGCCGCCCTTCACTCTCTTCCGTCTGGTTCATGAAATTCTTGAGATCCGCGACAGGTTGGGCACCTGGAGCGCTGCGTAAAGCGCCAACATCTCTGGCTTTGATGCGCTGGATGGTGAAGAAAGGCGAGATAAAGCTGGTGTCTGGAATGAGATTTAGAGTCAAGTCCTTGCCAAATGCGCTGAGAATAAATACTGGTTGTTCCTCGCTCCTTTTCCAAAAGCGTCCCCCTCTCCCTCTCCCGTTTATCCGAACAGGTACAATATCCTCTGATTCAAAAGGAGCGGAAAGCGCAGCGTTCAGTACGCACAGGAGCAAGAAGATCACACACAAAGTGGAACACATCTTCATCTTCTGCTATGGGAATTGCACTCAAGATTGTTCAAAAAAGAAAGAAAAAAGAAGAATGTATTACAATGTACGTATGTCCTTTATCTCTGGTATGTGGCGCGTCTTCTCCAATCGAAGGAGTATCCTTCTCAAATCAGAGATCTTTTCAAATTGAAAGTGCTGTTTTGGTGGCGTGTCATTTCAGTCTGTCTGTCTGAGAGCCGTTCCTAATTCCCTTATACCAAGCTAAAGTCTTGTTGAACCGCTCACCAGCACCGCTGCAGTCTGGACACATCGGGGGTATTTATACTTTGTGCTCTTCCCCTGGACACGAGGGGGTTTATTTTTGATATCATCCGTTGCTGGAAATTCTCCTCCCACTCGCACTTCATGAGAATAGGCCGACACCCCCCTCTTCTGAAATAGCTTGACAACCGTGATCCTATTATTAACCCAGCGTGCTATATGGCAGCGGCAGGACATCTATACTATACGCATAGCTGGAAATCTGCTACTTGAGTTACTGTGTGAGTGGCAGGTCCCCTCAGAGCCCGTAGCCCCCCCAGGCAGGTCCTCTTTATCCCTGCACAAAAGACCATCGCTTCACAGTGACAGGCACTGTATTTGGAATTGAGCCTAACCTTGGACGCTGAGAATTTTTAATCACATAAGCTATATGGAGAATATTATAATTGTGTGTTTTGGCACCTTAGATGTTCTGCAAAGAAAATTGTATCATTGTTGTTATTATTATGTAGTCTTTACGTAATCATTTATTCAATCGAATTGTGGCTAAAGAAGCAATTGGGCAATGACTTAAATCAATTTATATTTTGAATGGAACTGTTTCAACAAGTAACCAAGTCAAATGGCAGTCGGTGCAGCAGATGTGAAACATTGTTTGCATTTGCCAATATTTATTTCCGGTACCTAAACGATCTGCAAATACAAACATTGTATTCATGTTGCTAAAATGCTTCTGCTGTATTACGAGACTAAACACATGTTCCGCCCTGCACCATATAAAGACGTGTACAGGGAGAAAGACAGTACTTTGAACAACACACATGATCCTCGGGTCGCAGTTTAACGCACGCACCGACAGATAGCGCCATAGTATTACAAACTCGTTCAGACTTGTAAGCTCCAGTGGTCTTCAGGTGCAAACAGGTGTCGCTCTTTGCCTGCATTTCACTTAGCATTTTCTTTTGCTCACACACATGAGAATATTCATAGAAAAATGTATGTTTAAAAAAGGAAAACAACGTTAATTGCTTACTTATTCCTCTGACGTATTGTGATGTTTTTCTTTTTTTATTATGCTTATTCAATGTGTAGGCTATTTAAAAAACACTTGATGGAGAAGGAAAGAAATAACACACACAATTAAACGACATGATCTTGTTGGATACATTTTGGAGAAACGTGTTTGAGCATTGTGATTACAGGTTGAAGGTTATCTCTGACTTTGATCCAGCACACACACACACACACACACACACACACACACACACACACACACACACACACACACACACACACACACACACACACACACACACACACACACACACACCTTGACATTTAAGTTTAAATGTTTTTTGCGTTTCGTTCCCTGTGTTCCCTGCCTGTTGCTGTGGAGTGAGTCTGGGCGGTGGGAGGGGGAATGATGCTCAAGCTCCTGTCACACATGCTGTACAGCAACAATAATATTTGGAGAGTTACAAGTGGCTGCGGTCTGCAGCACAACCCGAGACGCATGACCAATGAATGAGCTTTCTCTTGCACACACGCCAAGATTTCACTTGACAGTGATCATCTATGTGTGTGCGCAACTTTAAAGCTCAACAGCTTCAGAAGTTGGTGGACAGAGTGGAAACGGTGCAAGATGGGAATGAAGCTGGAAGTCAGTGCGGGCGCTTAGTTTCTCTGAGGACGCACGAGCCACACTCCGTGCCATTACGCACAACTTCTTTACTGCATGCAAACGAATTACGGAGTGAGCTTTCCTGAACAGGAGCAGAGATGGCTATACTCATGAGTTCTTTGATTATTTTCACCAAATTCATATTTTATTTGAAACTAACATATTGCATGGAGGTGGATTTCTGCATACCTGTTCGCGTGGATCATCCAAAGCAAGAAAAGCATTTTCTGCACCGGCGCGCGGAGCAAATTAATGAAAGACAGATTGTTTTTAGACTAAGTGCATTCAAACAGGATTTTTACCTCCAACTCACGCCAGATTCTAGTTTCCTTGCGCCTTCTGACAGCAGCTCCGCTCCAGCATCTAACGCGTCTGACCACCGGGAATGCTTTTACTCCGGTGATGTCAACTCAGACCCGGACTCCTTCGCCGCGCTCAGCCTGTGTAAAGGCCTCCACGGAGGATTCTCCTATGATGGCATGGAGTATTTCATCAGCCAGACCAGCGCTGCTGCAGACGGCGCGTCTGGATATGGAAACTCTTTCCACGGGACGCATGTCATCCGCCGCCGCACACGAGGTGGCAACTCCACCACCACCAGCAGGTGTGGAGTAACACCTGACCCTAACTTCAACGTTTCCTTGGAGAAATACAAGCACCTGATGAGTGAACTGGAGATGGACGGCTTGGCCGAGACTATGTTGAAAACCCTGGGGAGGTCCAAGAGGTTCGCCTCCATCCCCAGGTTTGTGGAAGTGCTGGTGGTGGCGGATGAATCTATGGCGAAATTTCACGGGGATGACCTGAAGCATTACCTCCTGACCCTGATGTCAGTTGCGGCCAGGCTTTATAAGCACCCGAGCATTCTCAACTCCATCCACATAGTGGTGGTGGGCTTCATGGTGATAAGTGACGCTGACAAGGGACCTAAGGTTTCCAGTAACGCCGCTTTGACTCTGCGCAACTTCTGCTCCTGGCAGAAGAAGTTGAACAAACACAACGACAAGCACCCAGAGTACTGGGACACTGCCATACTGTTCACTAAACAGGTAAGCAGGAGAGGAGTAGTGCATTACATTGGCGATGCAAAGACGATAATAGAAAGGATGCACTCATAACACAACTTGTTCATGAGTTTATTAGGAGACAGACTTGTACTGTATAAACCCTATGCACCCTTGTACAGAATAGAGATATACCAGACTGAAATAGACTCAAAAAGAGTATTTTGTAATACTTTGCGTTTGTAGACATATTCACAGATATTGTATGAGTGTTGCATCTCTTTTTATTTATTTTTCTATTTGCATTTCTTAGTAGTCATTTCAGTATCTTGCCAACAAGACCTATGAACTGTCACTTTATCCAGAGATTCTGTGCCCTGAGTACACGTTGGTTCAGTATTACATCTATGAGCTTGTGTGTTGGCTGCAGCCTGTCAACTGCACAGTCTCCTTCATTAGGTTTAATGAGTCACTGGAAAAGAGCAAGTGAGCCAGTTTTCTCCATGAGAGATGTCACCTCTGTCTGCTTCTATGGAAGAAGAGCTGGCACTTTCATAATGATCAAAGAAGTTAAAAGAATCCAATTAGAACCCAAATTACTTTTTCAATTATTTAAACAAGGGGGTGTATGGATTGGACAAATCTTGTTTAGAGTTGACTAATTGTTTAATCATGTTATAATTGTTTACCCCTGGTCATTGATCCATATTTTCATTGGAGACGTGGCTTTCCTTTTTTCCACACCAGACAACGGTGCCGACACACTCAATTACAGGTCTTGACTTGGCTTAAGAGATAATTGTACTGGGACTAATTCAACCATTCATGCACATTTAGGAGATTGAATAAATGCTCATGAGTTATTCTCAAATGTTACACTAGGTGGATATTTATACCACAATAGGCAATGTATCATGATTTATTGGGAGAAACTAAGCAATACCATGGAAAAGCATGATCCTCTTTTCATAGCCACATTTTGTGACTTTTTCGACTGTGAGATTGGCAGTTGAATTGGACTCCTTCCATCTAATCGTGGAATATTTAGGGTCACCCCTATTTCAAATGGATGGAAATTGAAATAAAAAGCATAGAGCTCGTAGCTGATAACCCCACTGAACCGCCAGAGCTGCCACTGACTAGTGGGATGCTGTCTTCATAGTCACTAACTTTTCTCTCATGTCTCGTCGTTGGTGCCTGCTTTCCATTATACTGTAGGTCCAGTCTGTCTCTGGCTGGCCATCTGATACACAGCCTCTCTTCATGCACTGCATAGCAACACACAAAAAAAAAACATTTCAAGGTCAAGGTAAGCCAGGAACCGCCTCCAGTGCCAGAAAGATCCTCTTATGTACACAGAGAACAGTTCTATGCTGTAAAAAAGTCCAGGTCCGGTGTTGTCGTCCTTCTATAGTGTACAATGTGCAGCTGCTGCGATGGAAAAACTCTTGTAATAGGTTAAGGGAGAGCAAGCGGTGTGGAATACACGTGGCTGGCAGAGGCCACTTCTGGCACCACTATAAGCTTCACTGTAACACCAGGTTAACAAGTTCATCGACGTCCACGATGTGTTCATCTTTACTATGAAAGCTACAAAAACACCGGAAAGTCCTTAAGATCTGACATAATTCTTGACCAGAACTATAAGCCCTGGGACATGAAGAGGCAACCACCTTTCCTGATAACCTATGAGTCACAGCTATTTCCCATAATAATGGGAAAAGGCTCATAACGTTTCCTGTAATGTTATATAACAAAGACTAGACGTCTACTGCCAAGCAAGCAGCTTGGGAAGCTGGATAGCTTATTGGAACGACATTAGTGTCGCAGCTATTTGATCGTAAAGTAAGCATTGGATACATTTGTATTTTGATCTGATGATGGCGCTAGAAAAAAAAGTTATGTTAAGGGAGAACCAAAGTTAATACAAATGTATCCTTCGGTGACCAAGGATATCTACCAAATTTGACGTTGATCCATCCTGTATAGACATTCCAATTGAAAAAGGCACTGGAGGAAAGGGGTTCACAAAAGTAATTTGGGGTTCATCTTCTGGGGATGATAAATGTCTATTTTCGTTAAGGCGAGACAATAATTTATATTAAAAAACAATAATCATTGTGTAGTCCGTTAAAGATGGTTGTGTAGGAGAAGTAAAAAGACAGATGCAAAAAGACAAGGCTTAGTCAAATAAACAGTTCAATGTACATGTTGGACCCTTGATTTTATTCTAATAAAGACATTGTTTTTGCATTCAGTGTACCTTTCGGTCTGGATCAAAGTGGTGGATTGACTGACCAACATTGCCATCCTTAGACCAATGCATGGTTAAAACGAAATTCCCAGGGCACTGCAATACACAGGCAGGAATGTTTATTGGGTGGACAGTTGGTTCTGGACTGCATGTCTGACCCAGCCAGATTTAGCCATATAGCAGAAATGGAGGCACAACATAAAGAAAAAAGAGGAAATACCCGGAGAGTTGGTTATAAACATCTAAAGACTGTAAGTTGAGATGGTTTCATTTTTACCCTGGGCTGTGTATTGCAGGTGGAACCCATCTAGCCCTCCCCAAACTCTCTTCTTACCTCTTTCACTAAACACCAAGAGGAAGTCTGTGGTGGGCCGCCTACCTCCCCTGACCCTCTACTTTAATATATTTTAAGAACAGAGCAGCAACAAGCAAAACCTCAGTCCCATGTGCATTGGGTTAGTTCTCTCCAAGGTCTGTTCATTCTGTAGCTCAAGGCACAGCCACAGAGCCGGCCCAAGCCTTCAGGGGGCCCTAAGCGAAATATGATTAGGGGGCCCCTCTCCAATGTTAGCGCTACTGAAACTCTAGATCTTTGTTAAATATCATTCACACACCCAGTGTTTTCCGCTAGTGCCTCCACTGTGCGGCTGTGCGAAAATATTAGACAGCCGAGATTCAGACCCTCCTAGGGGAGTCCGGGGGTATGCCCCCCCGGGAGATTTTTTTAACCTTTTTAAAGTGAAATGCATGAATCTGGTGCACTTTGAGAGGAAAATTAAGAGGCTAAATCTGAGAAATCTTGTGTGAACAAATAATTTGGAGACACTGGGTCAGATGAATTAGAAGCTATTGAAGAAGGACACATGGATTTTCCATAAAAATATTAATATAAAATAAAATATTATGGAGGGTCCTCTGGGTTGGGCTTGGAGCTCTTTTTCTTTTACGGGACATATTTCTCTGTAATATAGTGAATGCATTTAAATGCATTGTGAGGAACGAAGCAGAAGAACTTTGTTATCCAGCTACTGTATCTTTTTTTCCACAGACAAGGCTGACATAGGCTATAGACTATACACAGTGCATGGGCAACTGAGGGCAGCCCCATTTCCAATTGTTTTTAAATAAACTCAATACACACTGTGCATGGATGTGAACGTGACATGATCAGATAATTTCGGATTTCCTCCGAGATGAACTGATTACATTTTTAGGCTATTAATTATCTAGACCAAAACATTGTATTCCTTTTTTTGTATGATAACTCACATTTGCATAGTATGATGTTAATATCAAACACACAAACTAAAAAAAAAAAAAAAAAAATAATAATAATAATAATAATTTTTTTTTTTAGGGGGCCCCCCAGGCAGTCGGGGGCCCTAAGCGGCCGCTTAGTTCGCTTATGCCTCGGGCCGGCTCTGCACAGCCACACACGAAACATGGCTCAAGCCCTACCTGATCTGATGTTTCAAGCTTCCTATAAGAATAAAGACAATAAAGGCTTATCACAATTTCACACTTGCATGTCTGTGTCCCCAGGATCTTTGTGGGTCCACAACCTGTGACACACTAGGGATGGCTGACGTCGGGACCATGTGTGACCCGAAAAGGAGCTGCTCCGTCATTGAAGATGATGGCTTGCCTTCTGCTTTCACAACTGCTCACGAACTTGGTAAGAAAGTTAAAGGTGGAGACAGAGATTCTGGAGAAAGCTTGTTGTCAAAATAAGTAGCGATAAGTGAATATCTCCTCACAATCCACTACCTGTCTTTACTGTGTGTGCTAAAAATAAATCTGGTGTTAATACACAGCATGGGTTCTGTAAACTAGTATGTAAACAAAGGTGCCACCGTTGCAATTTTGACAACAAGCAGTCTCAAGAATCGCTGACTGAACCTTTAAACATGTTATTTATATAATGCGAAGAAAACGTTGTCCATCAGCAGAAATGGAATACTCCAGTTCTGCATTTTCTATTTGCTATTGCTCAATTTGCCTCAGAGGGAGATATGCTCAAGGCAAGAGCTGTATATAAATGAAAGTTGAAATGTCCAAGGAATTCTGCTGACAACTTTGACAGAGGTACATGCATAATCAGCGTGGCAATTGGCCTGGCCGGAGGGCTTGGCAACTTTCATGATGATCTATGTATGGCTGTGCTTCTCAGTCCTCTCTCCCAGAGCACTGCTGGGGGTTCAAATTCTACCAGCTACTTAATTGCATTCACCTGATGTTCTGTTTCCAAATCAGTCCCTCATTAGATGGACACAATCAAAAGCAGCAGGTTCTGGGTCAAGGTTTAGGTGAATGCATGTTCAACATTACATCTGCACCGCGTAGCTTGGCTCACTCCCAGCTGCAACTGGCAAGGGAGAGATAGCAATTTAAAGAATCTTAAGTTCAAATCACCATGAATGATTTTAAATGATACTAACCAATGTGCATTTAATATTTAACAATCCTGGTATGTGTTGGCGTAAAGGAGCCACTTTCTATTCAATTCCAAACCCCTATAAGTGTATGGTAGGAGCATACACTCACTCACTCAAGTATACGATCTGCCATTGACTGTGGCTGTTGGCGTAGGAATGGCACTGGAGTAGTTGAACATTTTGTGACAGAATTATTAGCTTTTTTCGTAAGTAAGATGAGAGGAATGATAGCAATTTGTGGTATTTTCGTTAAAGGTGAAGTCAGCGAATGATTGTTGCCAAAATATTTATTGTCAAAATCCATGAATATCTCCTCAAGAGTCGCTGCCTGTCCGTACTGTGTGTGTGCTGAAAAAAACTGCTGTTCATACACAGCCTAGGCTTTGTAGACGGGTATGTACACAAAGTATGTAAACAAAGAATGTCCGCCATTGCTAGCAACATGCCTATTAAGAGAGCAGGCTTTGTATAACACCAGATTTGTTTCAGAGCATTCACTGTTTTTGATAACAAGCATTCTCCAGAATCTCTAACTCCACCTTTAAGTATGGAACAGAAGAGAGTGTGGTGTTAGACTAGCTTGGCATATAAAGACTGGAGGAAGCGGAAAACAGCTGGCCTGTTTTATCCAAATTGTAAACAATAGTCTACAACAAAAGCGGAGTTATCTGCATGTTGTATCTTTTTTGCTTAACCTGTACAAAAAGAGAAAGAGACATGATGTGTAGGTTTAAATATTCCTAAATGACATAAGTATGTTCTCTACAACAACCGAAACTGTAGAAAAATTAAAAAGAGGCTTTAAAAGAAGCAGGACTCATGCCTGGGACCAGATGCACGTGAGGCCCCAGGAGAGGCATTGGTTTACACTGTTCTCGTATATGTTAAGTAATTACACAATTTCCCCTGAAAATGGGCCTGTCTCATGATTGAATACGCCCTAAAACAGTTTTTTTCCCCTTTTGGAAAGTCCTACATGTTCGTATTTAGGGACTGATTTCCTTGGAAACTGAATTCCCCTGATAGGCTTGGCTTAGAACGTGGACATACGCCACGCCAAATATTCCCATGCATAACTGCATTCCTGTCTGCTATGACATCAGCTGCAAACCTCTCCAAGTGGAGTTTGCTTTGCCTTATTCACACATACACATGTTGCGATGTCTGGTGAAACATTTCTCTTTGTGATAAATATTTCATATTTCACTGTCTTCGCCACAGGAACTTGTATCTGCTCAGTATCTTTTATATGTTTAAAGCCATATTGCATAACCTTTTTATATAAATGGATGTCGAGCCATTGCCAAATAAGTTGACACAAAGTCGATTAAGCCTATCAGCTCCAAAAAATTCACAAACAGTTCCACTGTTGATTCTACTGCTAAGTAAAAACCTGGACAGACAGCAGAAGGGCTAAAATCCATGTGCGATCAACGAAGGCTTACTTCATGTTACTTACAACAGTGTTGTTGTAATTACTCAGAATTCCTACAACAGAAGTTGTCCACTGTAGCTTTAAAATCACTGGACAATTGAAAAAAGC
The DNA here is from genome assembly GCA_949357725.1 of Hyperoplus immaculatus. Taxonomy (NCBI): domain Eukaryota; kingdom Metazoa; phylum Chordata; class Actinopteri; order Uranoscopiformes; family Ammodytidae; genus Hyperoplus; species Hyperoplus immaculatus. The sequence continues at coordinate 11,553,663 of OX442352.1, read as the reverse complement.
AACTGTGTGATTCTGACAAATGTGTGACCTTTTGTCTTTCTTCCCACACCCTTGTTCTACAGGCCACGTCTTCAATATGCCCCACGACAATGTGAAAGCATGCGAGGAGGCCTTCGGCAAACTAAAGGACAACCACATGATGTCTCCCACACTGATTCAGATCGACAGGAGCCGGCCCTGGTCTGTGTGTAGCGCAGCCATCATTACTGAGTTCCTGGACAGAGGTCATGGTTAGTAAACACTTCCTGAATATGTTCCCTGGACTCCGATGGACCACTAATTCTGTCCAGGCTCCATGCTCTCAGCTGGTTGTAATCTAATTGTACCCACACGCACACACACACACAAAAACAGACCTTGGCTCGATTTTGTCATGGTTGAATTTGTCATTGGAATTTTAGTTTCAACTTGGAAGTGGTCACATATTCACACTTTGAAAAAGTCTGGTTTACTTTATGTTTTACAGACATGAGCGAAATATAAATATTAATATTACATATATGTGTCCATGATGAAATGATGGAATAATCAATCACAAAGTGCGTTAACGCTAATGTTTAATTACCTTAAAGGGGATCATATTTCTGGATTCCAGAAGGAACAATTGCAGCACCCAGCTTCTTACAGTCCTAAAAGCAAATATTTGGGAAGTGTTTGACAAGTATGTAAGTATGTTAGTAGTTGGACCGAGGTGAAATGTAATGTCATACTTGCAGATACCAACCGATGTAGGCCGCAATGCATCGCCAAGAAATAGAGCAATGTAAAACAAGAGAGCACAAGAAACTGAACAAATTTATCAGAGGAAGTATTTTACCTTTTAACATCATGTGCTGATGATATAGTATCCACTTCCAGTATCCATATTCAATAAGGATAATATATTATTTGTCTTTTTCTTCTCAGTAGTATCTTCAGGCCAAGTTTTTTTTATGTCTGTGTAAACTCCAGTAAGTGACTATAAGTGGACACACCGATTTATTACCTCCCCTCGGCGAGCCCTCTCACTGTGACAAGCAAACAAGCAATTACTAAGTTTAGCACTCCGAAACTAACACTTCTACACAAGTCATTTGTTTAATCTAAACATCATCTGGTGCCTGCACTGTCTCACATAGAGCTACATCTGCTTTGGTACAAACTGAACACAAAGTCATTGAACAACACCACCAGTAGTTTTAAGGTCCTGCTATGTGCATTGTTATGTGTCCACATGGCCCATGGTCTTTGGAGGCCGATAACCTAACTAAGCTAAACTTTATTTTGAACTAACATATTCGGTTGTATTGCTATATGTGTCAACCCCTGGTCCTATCTGACGATTAAATGTGATATTCGATCTTTCAAGTTCTTATTAATGAAACCAATAGCGAGTGTCTAAATGTGAGAAACCGGAGCACCCAAAGTTAACCCTATGATCTTATACTGAGTTAGACCTAAGAACCCAAGTTCTGCCCCAAATGATGGTAAGAGTAGAGGAGAAGATAGATGATTCAGACCTGAGGTGGGACTTGTGCTTTATTAATTCTGAAAGAAAACAAGAGATTACCAAACAATTTCCCCCTAAATTAATTCTACATTTCACCTAAAACTTACCTATAAATCCGAAGGCTGTGGTTGAGGCCTAGCAATGACTTTTCCCACAAAAGAGGAGAATCTAATGATGGTGCGATGCTATTTTGTGGGGTCTTGTGCTGGCGCTGGATAAGTGGATGACTATGAAATGATAGACGTTACAAGTTATCTAGTATAGCTAGTGTCTAATTGCTGTGTGGTTTTCGGGAAACCGGAGCACCCATAGTTAACCCTATGATGTACTGAGGTGGCCCTAAGAACCCAAGTCCTGCTCCACATGATGGTAACCTCCATGAGGACTTGAGCTCTGTGTATTCATTTTGGGAAGAAAACAAGAAAAAGACAAACAATTTCCCCTCAAATCAATGCTACATTTCACCTAATACTTCTAAATCATAAGTCTGTGGTAAAGGCCTTGAAGTTAACTTTGCCCACAAAGGATGAGGATCTATAGATGGCACAATGCTATTTTTGGTGGGGTCCTGTGCTGGAGCTGGTGCCCACCTGACCCCAACCCTGATAAGTGGATGACGATGAGATAATAGATGGTACAAGTTCTAATTAATGAAACCAATTGCTGTTTGGTTTAATACCTATTTCCATTAAAGGGCTTGGACATTATTCTGAACGTAGTGGAAAGGAACCTGCAGAAGATGCTATGCTTTTTTGGTGGTACAATCAAGTTATACTTGGAAATGAGGCGATGCATTTTTCTGGTTCTTGTATTGCATTGACGTCAACATGGATAGCTGAATAAGCCCGACAGATATGGCTGATCTAATGAGGCTAGATTGACGACTATATGCACCAATCAGAAGCTGCCTTCCTCTTTAAGGGTTAGGGTAAACGTTAGGTCTGAAAATGGGCCCTGATTGGCCCAGGTATTTTTAGATTTTTTTAAATATTTTTTGGGAATTTTCAAGCTTTATTGATAGTACAGAGTGAAATGGGGATTGGAGGAAGACTGATATATGGGAGAGAAACAAATGTGAAGCTCATGCGAGAATAACTCGAGTTGGTGACATTTTTCTTTGGGTTCAATAAGAAACACATTAAATATTACAAGTAATCAAATTTCACATTCTGTATAGAACATACTAATAAGTCAAGCTTTAAGTTTTAAGGGTTTGAAAAAACTGATGTGCAGCAGCTAAAGGCCCCTGGAAACTTCAGTCAAAGTGGCTTCAAACTAAAGAGTATTTGAACTCTTCCACATTTCACTTCAAATTTTCCATATCCATACAAGGGAATGCAGTTGCAGTCTGATGTTTTGCGATGTATTGCTTTGTTTTTTGTAGGCGACTGTCTGTTGGACCAGCCTCAGAGGCAGCTGTCTCTCTCAGACAACCTTCCTGGTTCCAGCTACAGCTTGCACCGCCAGTGTGAGCTCGCCTTTGGCCCCGGCTCCAAGCCATGTCCATATATGCAGCCCTGCTCCAAGCTGTGGTGCACCGGGAAGGCCCGCGGACAGCTAGTCTGCCAAACCCGACACTTCCCCTGGGCGGATGGCACCGGCTGTGGCAATGGCAAGATCTGCTACAGAGGAGCCTGTGCCGATAAGAACAGCACCATGCACATCAAGGTGAGAGAGTGCAGAAAGAAAGCACCTGTCTTGTCCTCTTTGGTCATTTTAAACAAAGGTTGAACTACCATTGTGTCTGTGTTTTTTGTCCCAGGTGGATGGCCGGTGGGGGAAGTGGGGTACATATGGAGACTGTTCCCGAAGTTGTGGTGGAGGAGTTCAACTGGCCAAGAGAGAGTGTGACAACCCTGTCCCGGAGAATGGAGGCAAATACTGCAATGGCCTTCGCATTAAATATCGCTCCTGTAACCTCAACACTTGTCCTGAAACAGGTACAATACCCTCTGTTTAAGTACGGTTGCGTTCCGAATCGCATACTTTCTACTATATAGTATGTAGAAAAAAGATTTAGGATGTCCCGATTCTTGTGGCCAGATTTAGGATGGTTAGAAGTACCCGGATGTTCTACTTCATCCGGCCAAGATTGTTAGGGTGTATTCACACATGCCGTGTTTAGTTCGGTTGAAACGAACTCAGATGCACTTCCGCCTTCGGTGCGCATCTTTCAGACATGTGTGAATACAGCAATCGCACTCGGGGGCGGACCAAACAAGCGGTCCGAGACCCAGCTGAAGAGGTGGTCTCGATGCGCTTCAAAACGCACTCTGCTGCAGTTCGTATGTGGTGTGAATTTGGCCGGACTCGATCCGACCCAATTGCGGGAAGCACTGCGCCTTTTCTTTATTTTCTTTTTTAATAAATCGCCATCAGCTTCACATTTTGGGAAAGTGTTGTTGTCGCCATTGTTAGGAAGATTAGTTGTGGTTTGACCGGGAGCCCCGAGCGAAAATATTACAGTTGATAATGACGCGTACACATGCTGATGTGTTCAGCGATCAGATGGAGAGGAGCGTCTCCCGTAGCCTACAGTGCCAACAGGTTCACGCTGCGCTTTGCATGAAGTGTGTTTTTATTTGTCTGTCAATACTGTCCCCGTGTCAGTTTGGAGCTGAACTGCGCCGACACCCAGCCGATACAGCTTAATCAGCTGTGTGTCAGTTTGAGCCTATTCCTCGCGAGCCGCGCGTCCAGCAGCAAAAATACAGTAAAAATTATCACATCGTTGGCTATAAGCCACATAACGTGACATTGACATGGGGCTACATATTATAACCATATGAAACAACAATAATTTGATGTTTTTCTTCTTTATTTATAGGGTAGATGTAGGCCTTTTTATTATTTTTAACCCCATATTATATCAATGATAAATTCGCACTTCGTTCTTCCTGCTTCTCTCCACCCCAGAATGTCTGTCCAATGAATGAATGACCTCAGATCACGTGTGGTTTTGCTTCGTAATGCTGGTTCACTTGCAAAAGGGGCAATATGAAAGTGGACCACACCAAACAAAACAAATCTAAATTCTATTTGGTCTGGACCAAAGCAAGTGAACTAACAGACTTTCCATGTGTGAATACACCCTTAGTGTTGAAAACTGCATCCTATTTGGGCGATTCTGACCCACAATCCAATGCGCACGTGAAGTGACGTCACATCGACGAAGCCTCCATATGAAAACAAACGGGGATGCGATGGATATAAAAGCAAGAGGCAAGATCAAGGCGCAATGTTATCATGAAATACGAGAGTAAAAGTATGTCCCAATAGTATGCCTACTGCATCCTAACTAGATTATTTTTATTGTCGGATGTAGTATGTAGAATAGAAAAAATAAAGAGTATGCGATTCGGAACGCAACCTACATTTCCCACTGGAAGACACACCTTAAGGGCTGCAGTTGAATTGCTCAATTATACCTCAGTATCGTTACTAGGTAGGACAGGCCAGTTAAGCTTCGGCTTTCTCTGAATGTTGAAGCCCTGCGCATGAGGTCATAGTTAAAATGATATTTGATATTAAAAAAAGTTTGGAGGCCCTTGCCTTTTTTTTTGACTTTTCACATTCATAAACAAGTGTGCAAATTTGTAATGTAATACGGAACGTATTAAACAGTGTGTTTACTTACTTATGCCATAGCTGGAACTAGCTACATGCCAACAATAGTAATCTAATCCAGTGTTCTTTCCAAGGACAAGACATGTGTTTGAATTAGAGGTTATGTTAAGAAAAGCCTTGTTGTAACCACTTGCAAATGCACTATCTAGTATCACCACGTGTCGGAGGGGCTCCTTGATGCTATTGGTGTTAGCTTTGTCATGCAATTTTGGAAACATTTACGCTTCAGCAACCCGATCTCTTAAAGTACTTTAACCGAAGTAGTCCTCATCCTTAATAAAATGGCCTTTATCTTTAAAAATGCAAATCTAATGTTTTTTTAGCTGTGTTTATTACTCTGGACAGGTGAGTCTGACAGGTGTAGTAAATAATTAGTTACTAAAGACTGCAGGCTGACTGAACAGTCAAAAACAAAATTGCATTACATTCTGTAAGGAAGACATACAGTGTTTGAGTTGTTTCTGAAGTTGTGTTTTTTGATCTACAGGTAACAGTTTCCGTGAGGAGCAGTGTGAGGCATATAACGGCTTGAATTTGAACACCAACAGACTCGGTTCCTCTGTGGTCTGGGTTCCCAAATATTCGGGCATCTCTCCCAAGGACAAATGCAAGCTCATCTGCCGCGCCAATGGAACTGGCTACTTCTATGTCCTTGCACCAAAGGTATGTAGTCGATTTTCTACTTTCACTTATTGGTGTAGTAAGTGATTTATTTATGTTAATATAAGTGTTAAATCGCTCTTCATTCATACAGTGATCACTTATATAGTGTGCGAGTTTCATAAAGCCGATATCTCAGTCACCCGCTCTGCATGTAATCTGCAAATTAACTTTTCGGGAATCCCACTACTGATAACCAATCAGAAGAGAGAATGCTAGAAACCGGCGCCCATCTCACTGCCGGTGCCGGTGCAAAGCGACAGATGGGTGAATGTGTATGCGCCTACAATGGTGGAGCAGGTAAAATCCTTTCCAATGTCGGTTTTGATGGTTTTCTATCGTGTTTTATCACACTTATGGACCTGAGATGATGCTAGATAACTCGCTGTTTGAAGACCGCAGTGCATTAATGTGTTGACGTTTGGACGAGGGAGGGGACTGCTAACTGCAGTAACTGACAGGAAGTTAGCTTAACTGACCATTCCGCTTACTGAACCTTTAACCGCTTTAAATCAACCGCACATGCTTTCTCATCTCTGTAAGCCCTGTGGGGTATGCTCTATTAAAAATAGAGAAGCTCCCAATTAGCTCTGAAAAGTTCTAGGCAAAAGATATATTGACTGCTTTCACATCACCAGCAAAACATAATTACACAGCCATCTGGAGGCTGATTTGAAGAACAACAGAGGCTAGCTGTAGAACAACCGTGCTTGAAGCATGTAGACGGCATATAGAGCGATGCTGTCAGCTTTGATTATGCTGCTCTGAGTAAACACCAAAGTTAACACTTAGATCTGTCTACAAAGCTTAGGCATGACTTTGGGGAGATTCCGTTAATATTCTGAGCTAAATGGTTGTCAGCAATTGTACTTGCTTATACAATCTGAACGATTTGTCATCCAACACCTATTCATTAGTTAAAACCTCATGGGCAGTGCAGTTAAACATTTAGGTAGAAATATTGAGCAGCTCTGTGTTCACAAAGGTTTTATGGTCTGGCGTGTAACTGCTCGCCCTTACCCTCAAAGCAAGAAGTACTCTAACAGCTAGTGCCATCAACGCAGTGAGAGATGATTAGTGGCAGTAGAGAGAGCGGCTGCTGCAGGATGGATGGAGTGGGGAGAAAGGGAAACATGCAGGGACAGTATCACTTCACAGCTGGGGCTTGTCAGCAACTATTTATGTAACCAGCAAGGAATCAAGTTTGTAGCTACAATGCAAGCCAACATCTCTTTTAAACTGAAGGACGTCGTACACTGCCTCTTATACTGCTAATACTGACAATGTGTTGAAGAAGCTCATCATCTTTCTTAGGTCAGAAGAATGTCTTTGTAAAGATGGTAAACCATATATGTGCCAACATCTGCATGATGTGATGTCTGAAACTGCAGGTTGTGGATGGGACACCCTGCTCTCCTGACACCTCGGCTGTATGTGTTCAAGGAAAATGCATTAAGGCGGGCTGCGATGGCAAGCTGGACTCTAACAGGAAGTTTGACAAGTGTGGAGTGTGTGGCGGGGACAATCAGGGCTGCAAGAAGGTCTCAGGAATGTTCACCAAACCCATGTGAGTAGTGTGTCAGCAGTTCATATTGTACCGCTCTTTAATGTTGCATCTGAAGTGCCAGAAGAGGTTAAGGCCAAATTATTTTCAATCTATACTGGCATCTAAATGTGTAGGTGAAAACAACCATGCTGAGCATCATAGTATCTCTGTAATATTTACTGTTCGACCTGTTGACCAGGGTCCTTTCAGCCAATCTCAGTTTGTTAGTATTGATCTTTTTTGGTTGACCGACAACGTCAGCAAGCAGCTAACAGTTCTGCCTTGTTTCCACCGAGCAGAGCGGCTCGGGTCAGTGCGGCTCAGAGCGGGTTAGCTCGCTTACGCTACATCTGGCGAGCGTTTCCACTGCCGACCCTATACTTTAGGTCAGTGGTTCCCAACCTTTTTTGGGCTGTGACCCCATTTTGACATCAAAAATTTCTGGGGACCCCAGATCATTTTTTTTTCTCTAATTTGTTTTTTGATCCTGTTTGTTATACCGTGTTGCAAATGCAGAGTAGCCAGGATTAGTGCACAAATTGACATTCCTGCACATCGTTTTAACCATTTCGATAGCAGCTGGCAATATTAATGTCTTATCAATACTATGCCTTTTGAGTTTGAATTTGGGGACCCCGGACCTTGTAGGGGGGTCCGGGGGAATGCTCCCCCGGAAGAAAAATTTTAATACTTTGAAGAAAAATTCATCAATCTGGTGCACTTTGAGAATAAAACTAAGGCTAAATCAACTGTGTCCATGTGAGCTATTTAGTACTTTTTTCTTGAATAATTTTTGGAAGAACAGAATTACCAAAAAGCAGAAAGTACAGGTTTAAAAAGTCCAGTCAGCTTCGAGAATTTTTAAAATAATCCCTTATCCCAAAGCTCCTTCTCTCTTGAAGTCTTTGTTTATTTATTTTTTATGACTCAATATAGGCCCCTGATCTTCGTGGCCCCGAACAATGTTATTTAAAAAAAATCTTAAATGTACTGCCACATGATAGGGGCCTGATCTCCGTACGCCCCCCTCTACGAAGATCATGAGCCAGTCAATAATTTCTTCAAAGATCAGGGGCCAGTGTATTGAGTCAGGATTTATTTTAATTTATTTTTTTCACTAATTTTTACTAGCATTTCAGGCGGCCCCATTTAAATTACAGGCGACCCCACAGGTTGGGAAACGCTGCTTTAGGTATCCGAGGACGGCGACAGCAGCCACCAGAATATGGGGCAAAGTATCATGCCGTGGCACGACTGTGGTCAAGCCAGCAGGCTCTACTTTTTTCTTCGTCAAACCAGCCGCTTCTATATTATTTACGCCGGTAAATGCACAGAGACGGCTTGGGGAGAGCCAACAGGCACAGTGAACGATCATCGCTGGCCGCAGCAGTTAGGCTACGTAACTACTGTGACATCGTAGCAGCAGGACACAGTTTAGCCCAATGATTCAATTAATAAAGTGGAAAAACACCACAAAATAAACAGAGTGCTGCGCCGACATCGCTCCTGCCGAGGTGACTACACATGGAGATTTAACGCGGAAATGATTCTTTCCACCAATCAATGGACGACAGTGTGTAGTTCGGCTGGTACCCGAATGGAGGAGTATTGAAAATAGGAGCGGCTCAGGCCGGCTCAGCGTGCTTATTTTGGGACCCTACCCAACTTTTGGCAATGGAAACCCCAATATAAGCGGACTGAGCCGCATCGAACCGAGTCTCTGCTCGGAACAGGCGACTAACGGTTAGCAAACAGCAAACTGGTACCATGTTGAACTGTGATATGGATAACTTAACAGCTCTGTACATTTAGTACGTTCTGTATGCACACACAGCTTCCTTATTCTACCATGGTTGTTGTTTTTGTGTTAGCATTGAATGCTATTGGACTTCCGGGACAAAGCCTTGGTCGGGAGACTATGCGCAGAGCACTTAGGCCAGTAACAGTACGATTGACTGTATACATGTAGAAGTAGCTTGGCTACTAATCACATTATTTGATTATAGCTCAACTTGAGATATTTCATTAAGTACAGCTCCAGTCGGACTAACATGTTTACATGTATTTTAAAAGTTTGGTGTCAGTTGGACAAACACAATTAATAGAGGTACTCGTCTGTGACTGTTATTCTCTCGCATGGGATCCTTTACATTGAGTACATGTAAATGAGCATTAGTTTTGCAGATTTTAACCTTATTCAGTTTACATGCAACTAGAAAACTCTGGATATAGAACTTCCTGCATGTATGAATACAGATTTCTGAACATCTGCATACAGTTGTGTCTTGATTTCCCAACATCTGAGTACACCTCAGGAATGCTCTGTACCAATAAAGATTGTTTAGAATCCTGAGAAAGGTGTTTACAGGCCACTGAATCCTGGTTTATATCAATTTACTCCAGGTAGCAGCTCAAGGTTTCTTAAAGCCAAGAAAAGAACTTATCTAGGTTTCTGAAACATGGATACAGTGTTTACATGAATCACACACATAAGGGATACTTCAAACATGCATTCATTACCAAGATGCTAGTTCTCACGTAAACACACTCATTGATTATGTTTATAAAAGATGTTCCTTCAAAAGTCACTTTTTGTGTAAAATGCACTTTTTAATTTTTTTTCTTCAAAATGAGTATAGGTATGAGAAAAAACAACCCTCTCTCTTTTTCCACCTCCACCTTTCTGAGAACTTGTGTTCCAAAACTCCAGTCAGGTTTTTTCCTTGAGGTCAAAACAGCTGAAGCAAACCCCGTCTATTACCAACCTTACTCCACCTGTGATAAGCAAACCCCCAGATCCCCCTGAATCTTACTGGCAGTAAGATTCAAACTCAGTTAGATTCAGGGCCAATCACAGCAGACTGGGCTTTTTGGAAGGCAGGGCTCAAAGAGACATACGCTTAAACTCAGCTTTTCAGACAGAGAGTGAAAAGAGGAGATATAGAAATAGCACTGTGAGAAATATAAACAATTAGGTTTACAATCAGTATCTTGAAAAAGAGTAATATGTTACCTTTAAAATAATCTATTACCTTAAAGCTTTTAGATAAACTATTGGCTACTAATGCTCTACATCTTCACACTTTCTTTTACAGTAATGGCTACAACTTTGTTGTGACCCTCCCCATTGGTGCTTCCAATATTGACATTCGTCAGCGCGGCTGGCGGGGAATGGTCAACGACGAAAACTACTTGGCGGTGAAAAATCGGCATGGCCAGTATCTGCTGAACGGAAACTACGTGGTGTCGGCAGTGGAGCGTGACCTGCTGGTGAGGGGCAGCTTACTGCGCTACAGCGGCACCTCCTCTGCTGTGGAGATCCTTCAGGCCATCAAACCCCTCCAGGAACCTCTGACGGTGGAGGTGCTCTCTGTGGGGAAGATGACTCCTCCAAGGGTGCGGTACTCCTTTTACGTCACCAAGGAGAGCAAGGAGGAAAAGACCATGCGGAAACACGACAGAAGCCATACGGCGCAGAATAGCGTCTTGGTGGACAGTAATAGGGTAGAAGCTAAGAAGCACATGAAGGGTAAGAGGCCGGCCAGTCATTGGGTGACAGCAAATTGGGACTCATGCACCGTGACTTGTGGCAACGGTCTGCAGAAGAGGCTGGTGCAGTGCCAGAGTGTGGAGGGCCGTCCTGTAGTGGACTGTGACATTGCAGACAGGCCCGTAGCATTGAGAGCATGTGGGGATCCGTGTCCCATCTGGGATGTAGGAGCCTGGTCGCAATGCTCTAAGTCGTGTGGGAGAGGCTTTAAAAGGCGACCGGTGCGTTGCATGACTGAGAACGGTCTGAATCTACCCAGAGACCACTGCTCCGGAAGGAGAAAGCCTCAGGAACTGGACCTCTGCAACCTGAAGCCATGTTAGAGTAGACCAGGCACAGCACAAGGGAATTTTGTCAGTCAAAAGTCATGATTCAACATGAATTTGACATGATAATGGTTCCATGGCTGTTTTGGGTGTAAAGACTCTCAAATGCAGCCTGACTGTGTCTGAAGTGGCGTACACCAAAGAAAGCCAATGGAGTACAGGGTCTCCCTCCACTGTCTGAAAAGACAGAAATCTGTTTAAAGAAAGAGAGAAAGCTGTCTTCTTGTAAACTGTCAAACTTCGACTTGTGGTTAGTCTACCTCTAGCAGGAAAGATGGCACAATGCCTGAGCATATACAGTACAGAGAGGGTAACGGGAGGAAGATGCTGCAGACGATCACACAAATCTGCACACATTCATAATTTGTTGGTAAAGTGACGTTCATAGGATGAGATTCACAAGTGCAGAGAGCATTGTAAGTCAAACATATGAAGCATTGTGAAGTACAACCTCAACGGTCAATGTGCAGCAGATATCTCACCTGTGAACTGACATTTTTCTCCTTTCACTGAAAAACTAGTAAAAATGTGAAACACAGTACTGTATAATTCATGCGGTCCATGCAGTTTCTATCCTTTTTTTCTGGAATCAGCGCTATTGCCTGTTCAAAAATCTCAGACAGGAGCCAATCCCACTGCCAGCCAGAGTCAGGTGATCCCAACAAACGGCTTTACAAGCTTTATGTGATGATACAGTCAACACATCATTCTACACACTTGATACAATCTTCATAAATTCGATCAAATAATTCCTGAATGGTACTAGTGACCAAAAATCTGAGTTTATTTTTTACACCAGGATATTTTGTTTAGTTAGAGATGTTAGTATATTCTATATAGTGAATGTAGGCTGTTTGCATGGGCATCATAATGCATCTGTGTCCGTTCTGTGTAAACCAAACCAAACAATGCTTAGCTGTTTGCTCTATGTTGCCAAAGAGTTATAACCTTCAAAAAAGCCTTAGTAATGTGAGAAACACCTCCCTGCATGAACTGGACAGAGGCATGGCTTGCTCAAAGTACCCTGGTTCATATTTCATTGCCTTAAAGTCCAACTGAAATGATATTGCATTTCATTGCTGCGTTAGTTTAGAATAATTCAGTTGAATACCGTTAGTTATAAGTCTTTGTAGATGAAATATTTATTTCAATACAGGCAATCAAATCGTGCATTAAGCAGGAAATCCTGTGTTCTATCATTAGCAGAGCAGCTGGTCAAACTGACCACAGACAGAAGACTGATACACAAAGTAAGAGCTACTGACTGAACAACAGGCCTCATTTGCTTTCCTGCTCAAGTCTCCTTCTTATCACACTTTTGTCGAATGAGCCAACACTCAAACATTCAGGCTGGATAGCTAATGTTCTAAAGCAGATTTAAAAGCAATTCAGGTCTGGTTAGATGCTCCTGTGGTCCTGTCTTTTCAACCACTTACAACACACAGGTAGCCCATCACATGTAGACTGAAAGGTAGGTCTGGTAGGTTTTCTCTGTATGTATTCTTTGGCAGCCTGCAAGCTGCTGTTAATCAAGCACAAAGAAAAAACAAGCTGCCTGAGAAAGAAAGAAAAAAATAAGAATTTCTGATATTTCCCCAAAGACATTTGTGTTTCCTTTAAGTAAATAAAAAAGAATAAATTTAACAAACTCATTGACATTGTTTTTTACTACAAAAGGGATGACTAAGCGGAATTTCAGTTGGACTTTAAACTTAACTTGTGACTGTCAAACTTACCTCCTGAAGGCTTAAAAGTTGGCTGTATAAAAAAACTATCTATCTTCTCAGATGTGACGATCTTGCTGCTAATGTCTCTCTTATGTGAGAGTAAATGTGTCGCCATTTATCATGTTCTACTGTTCGCAGGACTAAACAATTTGTAGGAATCAGTTTAACCTCTGCGAAAATGTCTCAGACATTTTTATGACATTTTACAGATCAAATGATTGAGGGGTGTCGAAAGATCCAAACATCATAGACCAATCAGTTTCTTCTGTACATATTAATGAATATACATTAATACAAATTAAATGCATTCAGAGTTATGTATTAAAACAGCTACGTTAAGTGAAGAAAAAAGCTAATAATTATACTTTATAGTCTACAAAATAGTAGAACATACAAAAAGATGTAAACTCATAATAATATTAATAAAACATTCCCAAACACAGAAACTAGCTATGCAAAAGGCCAGCTCACAATAAAGGAATAAAATGTATTGAGAAAAGCTTTAGAGGCACAGCTGATCTGATGCTTGATGCAGGGTATATCAAGAGCTTAAATTTAGTTTACACTCTATACTCCCACTACAGGCCATACCAGAAAATCTTTGTCTGGGGTCGATGGACTGGCCCCTGAAGTTTTTACAATTTCAAGCTGTTCTATTGCTCAGCTGTTAAGACTTATAAGCAAGCCATAACAAAAATCTAAGCAGAAATATTGTTTAACAAATACACTGCTATCAGGTTATGCTTTTACCTTCTACAAATTGGCATGAATACGAGAGTTGCTTTTTTCCTAAGTTTAAGTGGCTTGTGGAATTTCCTCAACAGGCTACTGTTCTTCAGCTGCATTACTGCTTCATCACCTTTAGCCTTTAATGAGAAGACACCATTCACAATGTTTTTGTCAAGCTCATGCATCATGTCAGCTTACCATTAATGTACTTATTCTCTTCAGTGAAGTGGGTAAAGCCCGCCGCATACACAAGCGGAATAGCGCCTATCACCTCAATGGAACACATCCATGGTGAAAAAAATCCACCTTCAAATCACTGTACTTTTCATCCTAGCATTCCTTTTGGTTGTTGTTTCCCTTCTATCTGGAAATGTGTGCAGTTCATTATGAAATGGATCAACAGCCTTGAAAATATTTGGTAAAAATCCAGTTTTGGTGTTACACCCATATATTTGAAGCTCGGGGGCGTCTGTCTGGACTCACCAGATTTACAATGGTCAACAGTAAAATAGACAGATATTCAAGAATCTTACGACCCCCGAGACTACAGCTTTCAACACATCTAATTTCCAGATATATGATCAAATAACACTAGGAATGATGCAGGCATCACATACTTGTATATTACTACTTTTATTTGAAGGTGGAGGTGTCTTTAAACTGATGGACAGAATGCAATCACACCTTTCATTTCTTGTTTTTTGTTCAGTGGGACCAATTGAACCATCTAAAAGATGATAATGTACAGTTTGTTTGTTCTTTTCACATCATTTACAGATAATGTTATTTTTTATCTCTTGTCATTTGTATTGTATACTATGTATACATTCATCTAGCTGTATAAAATAAAGTATATATATGTAAAAATTAAACCATATGTTGAATCATGATTGATGAGGTGTCTGAAGCTTTGGGTTTTCAGGCATCATTCAGATAGTTTATGTTAAGACAATAGGGAAATCTAACTACCCTAATGTAAATATATCCAACATCCTTGGCTGACAGGCTAGATGGACATCTGCTGTCTCTTGAATGCCTCCCTTTGGCTCCAGCAGTATCTGTTACAGCAGATTCCTGCTGTACCACGCAGTCTTCCATCACACGAGATGAGACAGTCTTGATACCTCAGCCCTTCTCCAACTGAAGCATGACCGTAGATGAAAAAACATTCATTCATCAACTGGTATTCTGCTGATCTAAGCTCCGTTGTCCCCTCTGCACTGTAATAACACACCCAGCTTGGCAAGCGCCTGCCCTGTAAGCCTGATGCATTGTTGGACAGACGTCTCTCAGACACACCCCTAAGGTTTTTACTCAACTGAGGGTCTAATGGTTCATACCTATACCAATATGTTTGGATTTACAGTTGAGTTAGTAATTCTGGAGAATTTCTGTTTTAAAAATCAGTGAATATCTATACAACGATCGGCTATTGAAAACAAAATCCAATGTTAATACATAACCTGTCAAATGGTATGTAAACAAAGGGTATGCAAACAAAGGGGCCCGTCATAGCTAACAACAGGCCTGTTTACAGAGCATAGGCACACTACTGACAGGTAGCTGATCATGAGGAGACATTCAGTGATTTGACAAAAAAGTGATATTGACTATAAGCATTCTCCAGAATCGCTGAATCCACCTTTAAGGTGTGAGTTGTTAAGATTAATAAATTGATATATGACTTCTTAAAGAGGACCTTTATATTGAATCAATATTTTTTTGAGCTCTACACATTATCACATTCTTATCGCATGTTATGTTGAAACAGGTGTGTAAATCTAGTGTGTCTCTTTGTATTTGGAGCTCCCATGGGTCCTTGACACCAGGCTAAAGGCCACAGAAAACATTATACTACTGTAGGAAGAGCCTGAAAACCATTACTAATGAAATCGGTGCAGTGCCCATTTAACTTTATCATCCCCATGGGCAATATGACTGGGAGTGAAATATAGGGTATGTCTTTGCAAAAGTATGCACTACATCATTGTATAAATATTTTGTTTCATTTGCTGATTTACAGATTGGGCCTGGACCTCAAGTGAGATAAATGTCACTCACTTCTCGTACAAGAAGTTAATTTTGGGCCATGGTCCGAATAACTGCCGTCCGGTAAAGTAGTCAATCATCTTGGACTCTACTTTTTTTCATTGTCATCATAGCAACTGTTTGCTCACATATGTACGTAGATAAATAAACTGAACATTATTATGGCACAGTGCCTCAACAAGGGAAATCTGGACTCTTCCAACATCCCTTTACAGCTGACATAGGAGCTGATGGTGGATACTCCGATACCATCGGCCCAGAAAAATTAATTGCTGACAATATTGTGAATGTAAACGGTTAGTTCAGTTTTTTAAAGTAGGGTTGTATGAGGTACTTACATATACGTAGTTTGTCTCTTTTCTTATGGAGATGGCATTCAGCGCAGTCACTAAGGAGTTTGAGGGAGACATTGCTGTAGCCGAAGTCAGCATTATACTGTTTCAGAGGGGGCCACAAGAAAAACAGATTTTCACCACATATATAAATGCTTACCTAAAAAATAAATATCAGTTCAATTGTAATCTAAATGTAGGATTTTATTCTCTGCTTTAGTTTGACGCCAGACAGGCGTTTATTTTTTGCACTCTTTTTCAAGCATAGTTTGGTCATGTATTACTATGCCAACCCGCGCTGGTGCAGTGCAGTGTATCACTCCACCAATCAGCTGTTCAACTCAGAGCGCTGCTTCAAATATACTGAACTATCCCTCTGAGGAAAAGGTCATACAGGTGGACTATTATGAGTTTGAAAGTTTCTACTTCTTCAATTCATTTCTGGGTATGATAATCTATTGTACCCATTTTCACTAATGGCTTTTCTCTCTCTGGTACCTGCTGTTGTTCATATCACTGATGAATATCACGTTAAATTGAGCAGGGACCGTACATGTCTCTGTTACTTTACATGTACACCACCTAACGTACTTCCGTTAGTCAGAATAACATTATAATGGAAGGACTGACCCCTAAAAGCTACAAGCGTCAAACAATTCCCATGCCCAGCATGGAAAAATCTGTCTCCCGTAATGGTATAACTTCAGGGTAAGGGAGGTTGCAAAAAGGGGCTTTAAGTGCTCTTAAAAAGCACAGGATCATCCATCAACCTATCCTCTCAAAGACCTTAGCAGCAACTGTGTGGCCTAAAAGGGGTTTCATGGAAAGGCCTTGGTCAAGATCAACCAATGAATCCAAAGAGTCCCTTGAAGATTGCAATTTGCACATCTCAGTTTAAGTAAACACATTGTTTCAAAGGGGTAGGGATTGAACCAGATAAGGGAAAATGTATCTTTGAAATGCTTAGGGCAGGAAAGAAAATGACAAGTCGGCATGTTGGATTGGATACATTAAAGGTTTGAGTGCAAGTAGGCACAGAAAGCCTAGGAAATCAGGAAAGAAGTTGGGAAAGACGAGACGTTGGACATGCTTGGTCATAACACCTTAAAAAACTAGAGCATTTTTATTTTGTACGTATTTATTAAGTAAACTATTGTCTTATATCCTTCACTCATAAGCTCATAGGAACAGGACTGTTTTCGCAAAGGGCTCTTTTAGTATCTTTATTTTGATTTCCATTTTACCTATGATCTTATACACCTCAATATATTACCGTGTACTGTTATCTCTATATGTTTGCTTCCCAAGAATTGATAAACAGCTAGCCACATTTTTGCTAAATAACAAAATAGACTGCTATCTAAATAACAGGTTAGTCTGTATAGCGTAAAAAAATGCAAGTAGGCTACTGTATAGTAAGCTATCATAAACTACAGGCTACGACAAATTATACTTTTTAAAACATACATAGTCAATAGAATTTCCATAAATATACATCATTATGAACAGTTAAACATGTTAAGAAAATGAAATGCTTACAATCATTGCTTTCAGTACATTGAGGTTGCGTTCCGAATCGCATACTTTTTACTATATAGTATGTAGAAAAAAGATTTAGGGTGTCCCGATTCTTGTGGCCAGATTTAGGATGGTTAGAAGTATCCGGATGTCCTACTTCATGCGGCCAAGATTGCTAATGTTGAAAACTGCATCCTATTTGGGCGATTCTGACCCACAATCCAGTGCGCACGTGAAGAGAAGTCACATCGATGAAGCCTCCATATGAAAACAAACGGGCAATGCGACGGATTTAAAAGCAAGAGGCAAGATCAAGGCGCAATGTTATGATGAAATAAGAGAGTAAAGTATGTCCCAATAGTATGCCTACTGCATCCTAACTAGATTCTTTTTATCGTCGGATGTAGTATGTAGAATAGAAAAAAGAAAGAGAATACGATTTGGAACGCAACCTGAATTTCAGGTACCAGGTGAATGCAGCCATGCTTCTCTCACTGCCAACAGGTGTTCAACACTTCTACTTCCTGTTTCCTGTCTAGTTTTTCCTTTCAAAATAAAAGCTGCTCAATAATGCTTTTACAAAACAATAAAAGATATATAAAAAGTCAGCTTTGTGTGTCTGTTTTTTAACACAAACATATCAGGGCCAAGATAAAATAAAGGTTATGATGATGATGACAATGTGTTGTAGATAAGCCACACTACAAAGTGCCACATGTAATCGCTACACGTAAGTGCAACATACCGTATGTGGGACATTTTTTAATAACCATCATCTTCTTAGCCGAGGTGCAGTTAGAAGAGATGTGTTTTTATCCTGTGGCGGAAGATGTGTAGACGTTCCGGATGTCAATGGGGATGTCAATGCACATTTTACCATTGGGGAGCCAGGACAGCAAACAGTTGGGATATTGTTGAGTGACTGGGTGTCCCTCGCAATGAAGAAGTAGCAAGCAGATTGGGCGATGCAGAGTGGAGTGGATGAGATGGGGTATAAGGTTAAACCCTATCCTCGATCAAGCATTGTTAACTTCACGGATTATTAAAGAATAGAACAAATGTGGCTGGGGTTACTTAAAAATGTGTCGCATGGAGTTTGGGTTCTAAGTGGAATCTAAACTAGGACAGATTATGTCATTCCCTCTTGTGTTTTACAAATTGCATACTTTATTGAGAGATAGTAAATCGTAGTTAATGTGTGAATTTGATAGATGTCCCCCACAAAGAGCCTCTGTTAACCAAGCAGTGATCTTGATCTGTTTCCCTGCACTTTGGCTCGGCAAATGAACTTCACAGTCAGTTGTTTACAGCCCTCCACATGCATTTAATTCTGCAACGCTGGTCAATTTGACTTTGCGGTTCAGTCGATGTAAAGAAAGGCTAACTTAAAGCCTCAGTGGTTCCCATGGACTGGGAAACATTAACCCTTCATGCTCATTGGCCAAGAGTGAGGTCTGAATAGATGGACAGTGCTCCAATGAGGAGGGGTGGAAGTAGAGAATCCCCTCAGCTCTTGGCAGAGGCCAGTGTCAACTGCTGCGTTGTTGTGTAAAGCAGATAATGGGATTTCCGGACAAGAGTTCTCTTTCACACCTCTCTGCAGCAGCGGCCCATTGGGAGGTAAAACTCCTTAAGATGAACTCCAAGAGAGTGTATTTACTAAATACACTGGACCAAAGCTCCCATTCAATACAGCC
The DNA here is from genome assembly GCA_949357725.1 of Hyperoplus immaculatus. Lineage (NCBI taxonomy): Eukaryota > Metazoa > Chordata > Actinopteri > Uranoscopiformes > Ammodytidae > Hyperoplus > Hyperoplus immaculatus. The sequence goes on along the minus strand of OX442352.1, from coordinate 11,534,413 downwards.
CTACTTCATTCAGGATGCTACAGGCAAAGTCTATTGGAGCCATTAACGTGGCTAAAGACTCAAACAGTGATGACATAGGAAGACACTGCAGGGCTATTCTTCTTTCATTTTTTAAACATGCGAGGTGATGAAGTGGGTGGAGGAGCTGGGTAGGCCAATGGAACAGAATAGTAATGGCTTACTTTTCCTTTATTGATGTCATACAAGAAGTCACTCTTCACAACTAAATAGTCCAGAGCATACAGTTAGTTTCAGACTGTAATTTGTTTAGTTTTATTATAATAATGCAACCTAGCTGGTCACTGTGTGAATGATGACTCCATGAACCCATTCCTCTCAACCACACCCATCATTATAAACATGTGTTACTCTGCCAAGCTTTGCCAAACCTCTTGGAACAAGTCTTTGGAGAGTGCCGAGTTTACAAAATATCAATATGTCAAGCTAGATTACAAGCAGATTTTCTTAACATTACGGTTTGCAATTGATTGAAATTCAGCAAAAATTGTTTAGTGTTTGAATATTTTACTGACGCTACTTCACAGATTGGAATGGGCTTATAATTCATCCCAATTATATTTGATATGGTGTTTTAAAGGTATGCTTTGTATGATTTGTCTGTTGTGTTCTGTAAAAACCAAGATTCAAGTTAGTCCCTCATCCCCAGCTCCCCGAGGGAAATTCCCTTCCCAGCGTTATCATGAGCAAAATTACACAATTACACATTGGAACCAGTCCGGCCAGCCAACTTACTATATGGTTGATGTATAAAGTACTCTGTATATGCTAGAGTATGTTTTGTCCCCTGTTTTTCCTGCACCTCTTTTTCTATCTTTTCTAACACATTTGAAAGAGCGACTGTAGCCTACTCGTCAGAAAAATTATAGCTTTGGTTTTCATGACAAGCTCCACTTGATTGCTGCTGTATGGGTAGTTTTTCAATTTTCTTTAAGTAGCAAAGGTGGAAGCAGCATTGTGTTTACATAGCACTTCAAAGTATCTTAGGTTGGATGCTGGGTCAGCAGCAACGTACATGACGGACACAGGAGACCAAAGTTCCAAAGTGTTTTTTCAACCATGACAGCCATGTTTTCCTGACCTTAACCCATTAGTTAATCTTCGACCTAACCTTAGTTTAGTAGAGGTCATATGGGTTGTTGGGAATGACACTGTCAAAGCAATGTATTTTGTCATGTAGGTATCAAAACTGGTAACACTTTACAATAAGGTACACAAAAAAAGAGTAGTTACCCTTTTTAAAAGGTAAATTTACCTTTTTGGAAAGGTAAATTTACCTTTCTACAAGCTTCATTTTTAACCCATAACGGCAGATCAGTTCTTTTACTGGACGACCATGGGACATAAAATGTGACGCCATTTAAATGCACATGCCATGTATATTTACCAGCCCAGCCTGTCTGTCTGCCCGGCTTCTTACGATAAGACACCAAAGGAAAAAAAGATCTAACATTAATGAGTGACTGCTGTCTAATAAGAGACAGTGTGTGTTTTAATTAAAAGCATCACTCGCTGAGGCTGGAGACGCAGACATACTGACACCACATTAATTTTGTTGCTAATATTTGGGTGTGTTCCTCTTCTCGGTTGTTTGTGTTTTGGATAATAATCTAGCCTAGTGCAGCGTTAAAAGAAGGCATTTGGATGACATGAAAATGTATGTTTATGTTTTCAGTCAACTGCACTCACAGGCTGCACTGACAGACAGACTAAACTTCCTCAATCATATATCATCTGTAAAAGCAAAAACACACAGCACATCTGGTTTACTGACTTATTGGTTTGGGCTCAGGCGTTTCAGGTGAGATCTAATGGGATTCATGTGGATATTTGGTTAAAGAGATCCTATTATACTACTTTTCTGGTCTTAATTTCTTGTTAAAAACTGCTATAGAGCAACCTGACACGAATCACATCACAAAAAACTATGTAGATTTTTGGGACACTCTTCCTTTTACCCTAGCGAGCACAGCAGTCTCTCTCTACACACTGCTTTGAGCTTCTTCGCCCTTCTTCCTGCAAACCCCACTCCGTTGTGATTGGTTACCTTCCTTCCAGCAGCGGGAAATTTTCAGGAAGGTGGGGGCATGCAGCCGGAGCTTGCCTGAGCAGCATCACCATACATGGAAACATGACAGAAACTACCCGAGCGTGACAGAAACTACCCTGAAATTTGAACAAGTTCGGCTCGACCGGCTGCCATAGTTTTTAGTGCTCTGCATCAGCCACCCCAGACGGTCAGCAGGGAATACGTCGAAATGCATGTACATAATTATTTGATACTCTAGTATGGTTAAACATGACCATAAATCATTATAACAACGTTTATAGGTCATAAAAGTCGAAAAGTATCATAGGTCCTCTTTAAAGGTAAAGGGTTATACATCTTTACCAAGAAAACACGTTCTGGCATCTATCTCAATAACCCCCATTTCTACTTAAATCTTCATGTTGGCAAAACATTTACAAAGAGTTGGCAAACATAAGGAAAGAGACAGCATCATAATTAAAGGATAAGGGTGGTATTCTAAAGACCTCCCGGTTATCCCAATCCCAACTACGGGGCATGGCTTATGACATCATAAGGGGAGAGAAAACAGGTTTTTAAAAAGGTGGAGAAAGGGTTGCTTTTTCTCATACATTGTGAGTCTGTTGTCACACCAGGGACATATATTGATGTTGAAAAAACATGAACAAGTGCTATTTGCATAGTAGGTGACCTTTCAAGATGCCCACCAGAATGGAAGCAAATGGCATTAAAACTCAAGAAGAGCAAAAGGTTGATCATGGGACATGGATCTCGAAAAACTTCTTGGTTTTATTCTACTTTGTTGGATAAATAGTCACTGTATGAAGTGGCTAAGGCTTGGATCAACCAATCATTATTTGTTAAGATGTTGGAATTGTGTGGGTTGGATCCTCGTCGACACAGGGTTACCTATGACATCCTTTGATGCATAGGTTCAGACAGAGATGTATGTGTATCTTTGCCAAAGCAAATGTCAATGAGGTCAGAGGTCTGTCAGCTAATGGTGACTGGCAGCAGCTCCCAGTGATGTTGTGGTTGTTGTCGTTTCAAAGATTATTTAGATGGTTCTTCCACCTGAGGTTATGCTGGGATATTTGCTGTGATTTATCTTTCTCTTTAATATGATACAGCTGGGCTTCAAGGTCAACACAACGTGCTTTAGTTAATTTCACTGGCACCTGTGTCATCATATCTAAACCTTGGTTGAGGTCAGGAGAACAGGAGTCCTTCCTCTGGATGAAGATAAATAAACTGTGGTTTAGACCAGTGGTTTTCAAACTGTGGGTTATGGCAGGGGGGGCGCGGATGAATATGTGAAAAAAAAAGTATATTAAGATCACGGCATAGCTGGACAAGAGCTCTTCTGCTTCATTTCTCTCACTGCATTTAAATGCATTCATTATATTACAGAGAAATAGGTCTCATTAAAGAAAAAGAGCACCAAGCCGAACCCAGAGGACCCTACATACATGTTTTTATTTTAAATTAATATTTTAATGGAAAATCCATGTGTCTTTCTTCAATAGCTTCTAATTCATCAGACCCAGTGTCTCCAAATTATTTGTTCACACAAAATTCCTCATATTTAGCCTCTTAATGTTCCTCTCAAAGTGCACCAGATTCATGCATTTCACTTTAAAAAGGTGAAAAAAAATCTCACGGGGGGGCATACCCCCGGACCCCCCTAGGAAGATCTGGTTCTCCACTGGCTACTATTTTCCTCCATCAGGACATTGGAGGCTCTAGCGAAAAAACACTGGGTGTGTGAATGACATTTAACTAGTGAACAATTTGGGCAAGTCTGTCTGCCTATCTTTCTCACTCCGCTGCACACTCAGTCACCATTATCCATGCTTAAAGGAAGCAGGATTAAAACACTGGATTAAGATGCTAAAATTTATTAAAAAATGGGTTTAAAAATGCACAAAAATTTTTAGAATGTTTCAAAAATATGTTTAAATTTGTAAAATAATTAAAAGATCTTTCAAAACACACAGGGATTTAGATTTTTTTTTTTTTTTTGCCAAAAACTGCAATACCAGGCTTGGCCACTGGGTACTGCTGGATCCTGAGCGCAGGTGCTATTCCTGGGGTCAACCAGTGGAATCCAACTCATTGCTCATTGCACTCTTTTGGATTTGAAAAAAGTAACTGAACTAACTTTCTTTGCAATTAATTTGATCGACAATCAAGGTACACCGGTAAAAATATATTTATATTGTTAATATGGACTTGAAAGCTGTTGTAAAATGCTAAATAATACAGTGTTGTAGAAAACTAAGGAAAAACTTTCAGCGTCTCAGCCAAGACTCAATATTTCTGCCACAGACAGCATCACAGTGACCTGAAGATTGCAGTTCACTGACACTCTCAAAAGAGCTTAAGACATTCAGGTCCAAGGTGCTGCGGTATAATCGAGGCCATTAAATAATTTCTGCCAGAAACACACACACACACATACACACACACACACACACACACACACACACACACACACACACACACACACAGCCACACCGACATTACTAACAGGGGACTATCGCAGGTACCAGCCAAGTGTGGCAACCTATTTCTGGTCATTTAAAAAATAAAAAAACACAACAGAATATTTAGTTTTAATGTCTTCTGTCATAATATTACTTTAAATGTGTTTTTTTAATTTTTTTGAAGAATTTGCTAACAGTGGACTTGAATCATTGGGTGACATCTAAGAGTGGACTCCATTCACTGCATCAATGGAGCTGTCTGTGCCTATTGTTTCACTCAATGAGTGTTTGCTTGCTGCAGTTACCTCCCTTTGTTTCTTTTTAAGATAGATTATATACCTTTAACTTTAACACTAACTAAACATATGATACAAATACTATGAATATAATCATGGCCACATGTTGCAAATAAATATCAAATAAGAAGTAACTTGTTGGATGCACTAATATCAGGGACATAGCAACAACATTTTCCTTATCCAAGCCTTATCTTTATTTAAAGGAATGTGTTCACAATGTTACATTCTAAAGATGTATTAAACCACTACAGTTTATTTTGCGGTTCTAATTAGAAAAAGGTCCTCTCTTCTACTGTTTCAAATGACATGAGTCCTCTTTTAGCTGGTACTAATTGACACAAGTTCCCTGTTGGTTAGGATGGAATGATATTCACACTCCATCATGTATGAAAAAGACCTAGCCAGATCAATAATGCCTATGAAAATAATCTGAACTGCATTTGAGAATAGTTATAACATAACATAATATTTGAAAATGATTGTAGAGTTTAACAATGTTTTAATACATATATTTTTTTAAAGATTTTTTTTACGATAGCTGAACGACAGTGGGCACAAGCGGAGCGACATGTGCAACACTCTAACTACAGTCTGCTTTACCAATAGTCACCTGAGCTGAACAGTTCACAACACCTGCAAAACCCATTCCAAGCAACACACTGTCACACACATCTCAAAACACAAACACACACTGTCAATCAGAACACACAGAGTAAAAACACCAGCATCAAACACCAATAAACAAATTACAAACATTTACTCATTACAGTTTGAATAATGTGAGTGACTTGAATGAAAACCAACAGTTTGCTTCAGTAGATACACTGCCCGTCCAAAGAAAGTCATGGCCACTAGTTGCAAATAAATATCAAATAAGAAGTAACTTATTGGATGCACTAATATCAGTGACTTAGCAACACCATTTTCCTTATCCAAGCAAATGTGTTCTCAATGTTACATTTTAAAGATGTATTAAACCGCAACAGTTTAATTTGCTGTTATAATTTTCTTCTTTCAGTTTTAACAGTACGAGAGGGGACTTTCTAGTGAAATCTTAATTGTCTATTATAAAAAGTATTTAGCGGTGCTGACTAGATGAACAGAGGGCTGACACATGGATGACTGGTCTGCTGAGAGCAAGTATCTGTTGCTGTTTGCTGTGATTTTTAACAATATGTAATGCACATTATGGAATAAATCAAACACTGCTATTACTTTTAAAATGGTAAAAATATGCATTTTAATTAGGCAAACTGAATCATTCTTAAGAGAAATAAAAAAATATAAATGTAGTCTTAAATGTCTGTATGTTATACATATTGACTATACCTGCAGTCCTAAATTGTATGGAATGACAGGAGTCCCCGTTTAGTTGGCACTAATTGACACAAGTTCCCTGTTGGTTAGGATGGAATGATATTCACACTCCATCATGGATGTAAAAAACGTTGGCAGATCATTAATACCTATGAAAATAATCTCAACTGAATTTGAGAATAGTTATAACACAACATATAATTTGAACATGATTCGTAGAGATTAACATGTTATATTTAGTCTGCTGACAGCAAGTATCTGTTGCTGGTTGCTGTGATTTTTAACAATATGTAATACACACTATGGAATACATTAGAGGTGTAGTCTAGTTTTGTGTAGTGGGTATACTGTGATGATTCCCACCTCGCCTCTTCCTGAATATGCAACATAGCATTTTGTATACATTTCTAAACATATGGCTTACACTGTGGTGGGTTTACAATGCTGTTGTTATTGCAGTTGGCGCAGCAAAGGTAAAACATTTTATACCCTACTAACATGGGTTTAGAAACATCAAATTTAGGAAGAACTTCCATCACAAATTATTTGTGATGGAAGTTCTTTCAAGGTTGGAGGTCAACTCAGGTGGAAGAATATTTCAGGAGACTTGGATGAATTATGAAGCAATATTTATTACAGGCTTGGCCAAGGAGAACCGGACTGCAACTCTCGTGACTTGCACTTCAATTCTGACAGACACTTCCTGAGAGCTGTGTATTAACCTTGTGCTATCTCTAACACCTCCCCGGTTCGGGCACCAAGCGTACCAATGTTTTGGTTCAGAGCTGAACACGGTGAACCATAACATTCTGGAGTCTAAAGAGATGAGACTTTATCTATACAACTGACTTAAGTGTCTCCTAACAGACTACCAGGCTGACCTAGTGTCTGAGATAGAGACAAACACACAAGACAGGCATAAATTAACTATACATCTCTACCATAAATATTAACCATACTAAAGACTGAAAATTCCCTCCCAACATGTACTTTAAGTTAACTGTATGGAGCTAGTTTAGGGCAGAAAACCAGTCTGTGATTGTAGCAGCATGGTGCTATGTTATACATATTTACCCTACCTGCAGTCCTAAATTGTATGGAATGACAGGAGTCCCCGTTTAGTTGGCACTAATTGACAGAAGTTCCCTGTTGGTTAGGATGGAATGATATTCACACTCCATCATGGATGATAAATACCTAGCTAGATCAATAATGCCAATGAAAATAATATTAACTGCATTTGAGAATAGTTATAACACAACATATAATTTGTAAATGATTTGTAGAGTTTAAAAATGTTTTAATACATATATTTTTTTAAAGATTTTTTTACGATAGCTGAACGACAGTGGGCACAAGCGAAGCGACATGTGCAACACTGTCTGCTTTACCAATAGTCACCTGAGCTGAACAGTTCACAACACCTGCAAAACTCATTCCAAGCAACACAATGTCACACACATCTCAAAACACAAACTTACACTGTCTATCAGAGCAAACAGAGTAAAAACACCAGCATCAAACACCAATAAACACATTACAAACTTTTACTCATTACAGTTTGAATAATGTGAGTGACTTGAATGAAAACCAACAGTTTGCTTCAATAGGATCACTGCCCGGCCTAATAAAAGTCACACACTCAAATATCTTGTTGGACCATCTTTAGCTTTGATTACAGCACATATTCGCTGTAACACATTTTGATACGCTTTATTTGGCACATAAAGTTGCTTAGAACCTAGGCCTGACCAACTGAAACAACCCCAGAAGGGTGTTTCAGGTAGCTGGTTTTACATACTTTGAGTTTAATCGAAAACCCAGAGTTGCTTATCAACCCTGGGTTTTCGGTTTCAGAACAGTGGATCAGCGTTGGATTAATCAACTCTGAGCGTGTTCACTCTGGGTGGAGCGTGTGCGTAAAAGCCATCGTCAATGGATCGCTGATAACATGATTCACCATGGAAACAGAAGAAACAAATGATTGATCCTCCCACTTCTCCACTTCTCAAAAAAGAAAAGAAAAAAAAATCTCCGCTCCTCCCACTAGAGTTAGAAATATTAACGAATGAGTTTATGGTATGGAGATACGCATATCAGCAGTAAAGTATTAAGCTGGCGCGGCACAGCATTGCTGACAGTGTTTTATATTCGCTGTATAATATGTTGGCAAGCTATAGCCTAATACTGTGCAGTAACAGACTGTCGCTTCTTTTAAATGGGGAGTGAAATACATTGCGTCAGACACATTAGGTGACAGTTTCCATTGAAGAGCCTGATTGATTTATTACCAGATCCATTTTCCTCAAGTGATCACAGTTTAAATGATTGTATAATTTTTATATTCATATTAGGCTATTTAACGAGGCTCGTCTGCGACTTTAGGATCGCACAAGTGAACAGTAACGATCGCGTGCAGCCGCAGCGTTACATGAATCCACCTGACATAAATCTGTTCAGTGGCACAGACGTTAAAAAGCATACAATACTAATAGGTTTATTAATCTGAATGTAGACCATGTCACGATGTGTAAGGGGGCCGCCTATATGAACGGACCAAGGGCTGAGAACAAGGCTACTGATCAGATAAATGATCGGTCAAACGTAAAATCATCAGGAAATTATCAAAACATCCCGATGGAGATTTCTATGGAGTGATTTTGCTTCAAACTGTACAGTCACGCGTGTGACAGTGACACTCTTTCTTCAGTCGGAGCTGCAGCGTAAAGTGAAAACAAACTCAGGGTAGGTCTATCCACCTATCCAGCAGGTTAGACCCACGGCGTATGTTGCAGCAGTAACTGACCCTCGGTTGCGCTGAAACTGACCCAGAGTTTCCACTAACTCAGAGCGAACAAACTCTGCGTTGCCTCAAAACCAGCCACCTGAAACACCCCTCTGATGATAGGCTCTCAAGTTCAATATTGAACATAGCCAAGAGTTCTATTGTTGATATTTAAAATGTTGATACAACCAAATAATTGTATTTATTTTAAGTGATCTCCCATCATGAACATTATTTTTTTTTTCCCGACCACATTTCTTCAAAGATGAAAGTTCACTACTATCTCTCCAGGCTTTTCATAATGCGTTGGACAGTTCTTAACAAGATTTTAGTAGTTTCATCTTTTCCTGAGTAGTTGTCTTTGTTTAATGCAGGCCAATAATTTCACTCCACTGAAACAAAGTTACATCTTTTCCCAAACCACAGCATATGTCATCCTTATAGCAGATGACAAAATTACAGGAATTGATTTCTGTATTATAATTATAGAATATTTACACAAATAAATACTACAAAAAAATCAAAATGTTACGTGTCAATAAAATAGAAAATAGAAAAATATGATAATTAATAAATAAAAATATTATCTATTAAGGCAAACTTCTGATTTAATTTACTTTTGTTTACCTAATAAAACTGGTATGTTAGAAAATAATTTCATGTGAAAGAATTGAAGTTCCCTCTAAAAAAATGTGCTGGTGTTTTGTTTCATTTTGGTAGTAGGAGGATTTCTTCCTTTTGAGCCACAGAGCCTGAGAGACAATAAAAAAATATTTGTTTCCCTTTTCTCAGGCTAGGGTGAACAGATTTCTAAAACCTTTGCATATTTATACTACACTGTGTGCACAATTATTAGGCAAGTGAGTATTTTGGCCTTATCATAATTTGTATGCATATTTTCCAACTTTAAGCTGTATACAATTGAGTGCTTATTCATTTTAAGCATACCAGGTGATGTGTATTTGCGTAATGAGTTAAGGCGTGGCCTAAGGAGTTCAACACTCTATATCAAGGTGTGCATAGTTATTAGGCAGTTTCTCTTTCTCAGGCAAAATGGGACAAAAAAGAGATTTAAGGGACTCTGAAAAATCAAAAATTGCATAAAGTCTTTTAGAGGGATGGAACACTATTGAAATTGCTAAGATATTGGGGCGTGACCACAGAACCATGAAACATTTTGTTGCAAATAGCCAACAGGGTCGCAAGAAACATATTGAGAAAAAAATACGCAAATTAACTGCCAAAGATTTGGAGGCCCGTGGCTGGATCAGTAACGTACACAGAGCTCCACTTCGACTCAGACGGCAGCAAGGTTGAGGTGGGGTACTGGTATGGGCTGGTATTATTAAAGATGAGCTAGTTGGACCTTTGTGGGTTGAAAATGGCATTAAAATCACCTCCCAAACCTACAGACAGTTTTTAGAAGACACTTTCTTCAAGCAGTGGTACAGGAAAAAGTCTGCATATTTCAAGAAGACCATGATTTGTATGCAGGACAATGCTCCATCGCATACATCGAAGTACTCAACTGCATGGCTAGCCCGTAAAGGCCTTAAGGATGAAAAATTATGACATGGCCCCCTTCCTCACCTGACCTAAACCCTATTGAGAACCTGTGGGCCCTGCTTAAACAAGAGATTTACAGTGAAGGAAATCAGTACACCTCTCGGAACAGTGTCTGGGAGGCTGTGGTGGCTGCTGCACAAAAAGTTGATCGTCAACAGATCAAGAAACTGACAAACTCCATGAATGACAGTGTGACAGTTATCGAAAAGAAGGGTGGCTATATTGGTCACTGATTTTTTTTTACATGTCAGAAATGTTAATTTGTAAATGTTGAGTGGTTTTATCATTCTCACTTTAACAGATGCAAATAAATAAGTGAAATGGGAAAATGTTTATTTTTTCATTTAGTTGCATAATAATTCTGCACACTAATAGTTGCCTAATAATTCTGCAAATATATGTATTCACTTAAAAAAGACAAAACCTCACTTTTAATTTCTTAAACATTCAGGTTTAGGTTAATTTACATTTTGAATTGACCGAGAACACTGTAGTTGTTCAATAATAAATACATCCTCAAAAATACAACTTGCCTAATAATTGTGCAGACAGTGTACATAGGTTCCCAGAGTTCACTGAAACTTAATGTTTCCTCCAGTTAAATAATTATTTAAATAATGTTCCATCTTTTGAGTCTTTGATTAATATTTTTCTGGATTTCTTTTATTGGGATCATTCATTTAATAAAGACATATTACTTATACAGACTAACTTTCCATTGATGTGAAAGGTCACTCTCTTGTCCCCCACATACATACCTGCCAAACCATGCCCTTGCTGGCAGCCCTTCAACCCCCACCCCTGGCCTGCATTGTCTCTATTCAAAGTAGGCACTTCACACATTTTCTACAGCAACACTTGACAGTGAGTTGGACTTATGTTATAAGACTGTGATGCTGTGTCTCTCCCAGAGGCTGCATACATCTCCTTGCAAACATAAATATAGCGGATTTATTAAAAGAGGTATGGTAACAGTTGTATGCACCAACATTTTTAAGCTAAACTTAGTTGGATATCTGGTTCCTTTAGTAACTTTATTTTAAGCCTAGAGTAGCTCCCTTAAAATATCCAGCCATGTAGGAAATCATTTATTTACCAACATAATCAATTGATGGATCCTTACAAGAGAAACATGTACAAATATGGAATTTACCTTTCAAATTCACTTTGAAGCCCATTAACCCTTCTAGTTTCACAAGGAATCCTATTGTGCTATCCACTCTGAAGATTTGGTTCCAGTTTAGGCGCCATTTTATGTTTTCCTCTGCATCCACTCTGATGCCCATAGTGAACAATCATCTATTCCCCCCATCTGTTGGGAATATATCCTACATGTTATGGCAAAATAAGGGCATTTAGGTATTCAGACCTTCATAAGGATGGGCACTTTGCTACTTTTTCAGACTTCCCAAAAGGTTTTAATTTACCTACATCCCATGTATTTATGTACATTCAAATTAGACATTGTGCCTCTTCTCTTTTTTCGTGTTATCCTTCTCTCTCTATAAACCAACCATGGGAAGACCTTCTGACCTTTAAACCACATCAGAAATTGCTAATTTCTAAGATGTATGACAAACTCATGGCTCTGGAAAACAATTTGGCTGTCGAAACTAAAAATGCTTGGGAGCGTGAGCCTGTGGTAAATTTGACAGATCAATAAGGTGGTACATAGTATAAGCTCATCTTCTCCTTGTGTCAGGCTGCATCTTATACAGTGTTAAAGTGTTACATAGAGTCCATTTCGGCAAATCTGAAATGTATCCAAATGGTGTGGACTAGTGTGATGGATGCCACGCCTCCTCATGTAAATTTAGTCATAATTTTACTCCTCTGAAACAGAGTTACATCTTTTCCCAAACCACAGCATATGTCTTCTGACGTGGTTGTTTAGGAAATAAGAAGCTATTAACTCCATCAGTGAGAGTTGCACTCTTACAGTAAATGCAAAATTGCAGGAATTGTTTTTGTATTACAATTATAGTATGTTTACAAAGATAAATACTACATTTGAAAATGTTACATATCAATAAAATATGAAATAAAATATAATAAAATGTTTGAATTATTGAGGCAAACTTCTGATTTAATTTATTTTTGTCTACCTAAAAAACTAACATGTTATAAAATAAACAATTTCATGTGAAATAATTTCACTCTCCTCAAAGGAAATAGTAAGATTGTTGTTGTTCAAACTGTATAAAATCTAAAAAAAAAAAATAGTTTGCTGATGTTCCATCTTTTGAGTCTGTGATTAATATTGTTCTGGATTTGTTTTATTGGGATCATTCATTTAATAAAGACATATTACTTATACAGACTAACTTTCCATTGATGTTAAAGGTCACCCTTGTCCTCGACATGCATACCTGCCAAACCATGCTCTTGCTGACTGCCCCTCTACCCAACCCCCGGCCTGCATTGTCTCTATTCAAAGTAGACACTTCACACCTTTTTTACAGCAACACCTATAAACCTCACCAGAAATTGCTCATTTCTAAGATTTATGACAAACTCATGGCTCTGGAAAACAATTTGGCTGTCAAAACTAAAAATGCTTGGTAGCGTGAGCCTGGGGTAAATTTGACAGATCAATGATGGGATAAGGTGGTACATAGTATGCGCTCATCTTCTCCTTGTGCCAGGCTGCAGCTTATATAGTTAAAGTGTTACATAGAGTCCATTTCAGCAAATCTAAAATCTATCCAAATGTTGTGGACTAGTGTGACAGATGCCACGCCTCCTCATGTACATTTAGTCATACGTTTTTTTATTGTCTCAGACTACATAAATTCTGGACTGCCTTTTTATGATTTTGGCGGGCAACAACTCCACATTTACTAGTTGCAATCAGAAATACTAGCCTTCACTTCCCTTCTGGCAAGACGTCATAGTTTACTTATGTGAAAATCTCCTTAACCCCCATTTACTTCTATCAGGCTTAAGGACGATATGTTTTTCCTTAAATTAGAAAAAAATAAACAACAGTGAAAGGCTCTTCTAAAAAAGTCTCACAAAAATGGGAATAGATCTTTAAATTCTGTCTGTGGTCAGAAATAAGCTGCAGTGTATACATGTGTGTGTGTGTCAGAGAAGTGAACATTTTCTAAGGTATATTCTCCTAACTGAATAAACAAACTTTCCTCACAGGAAAATGTGATCCCTGGAACACTGTTTGAAGTTAGAAAGCTTCCTGAAAAGTTACTGTTTCACTGTTGTTTACAGCAGCAGGGCCCACAGTTTGGTTTACAAACATATTCTAGTTGGTTCCAGGTTCCTCAAAATAATATTGTTTTGATATGTGATGATAGAATTGAATAACATTTTATTATAAGCATTGAACTTCACAAACATGTTTTAACTTCACCTAACAATATAATATATAGCTTGCCTTGTAACCTATAGAACATAATGTTGATTACAAAAAAAGCTTTGACTTCTAAACTTAAAGATGTAAAATACAAATTACTGGTTTTACTAGAAATTTCTCGCTAGACTCTCTTCACTCTTGCCGAGGTGACTACACATGGCTCTCCTCTTTCCTTGCCGCTGGAAGCTCAAACATGCACGTCACACCAGGAAATGGGCGTGTACTTAGACAGGAACAGCAAAAAGTGCAATCTGACTGGCTGTTGAGTTTATTTCTGCTTTGGCTGTTTGGTAAATCCATATCAGGACTGTTTTTTTGTTTTGTTTTTCATATCAAGCATTTATGTCAAAAGCTTATCGTCATAATCAACGCAAGTTTTATCGCAATTAATAATTGTAATCAAATGATTGCCCAGCCCTACTCTACAGTATGACTTTAAAAGGTGTCCCTTTAATAAAGATCCTGTTTGTAGTATGTGAAATTATCATGATCTTAAAAGGAATCAAGATGTGGTCTTGCAAATATGAGATCTCCTGTCTCTGTAAAAACTTCTAGTCTGAGAGTAAAATATAAGAGACTTGTGACAGGTTGTCTTGAGATATGAGACGTGTCAGACTTTTGCTTTGTGATGCAGTTTTGAAAATAAATAAATGTATTTCTTGATATTTACCTGCCCTCCACTCACTAAGGCAAGAGCCTGCAACAAGTTCACATCAGGCAGTCAATCTCTAAGAGCTTCGGTAGGGAAGAATAGCCTACAGTTAATGTAAAAAATAAAGTCACAAGCCAACTATAACGTTTGTGCATATTTTTTAATATATTCTCTGGTAAGTACTTTTATTTATTCATTTGTTAACTAGAATTCATTTAGGCTTTTTATCTTATTTCCTTACTATTGCTTTGGTAAAGTTAACACTTATTTTCCATGCCAAACAAGCCCCTTTAAATGTAATAGAAATTGCATTGCAAAGGTAAAGAAAAAAGTGCCATTTTAACATTTGGGGCTTGAGGCTTTAGGGATTGTGCCTCAGTGACTCAGAGCAGGCGAGTGCTGTTTCTATCTGTGGCAGCCTGTGTCACTCTCTGATCGTATGCAGTATGGGGGATGGGTACCTGTGTCTGACGACGGTCGTTAGGCCTTCAACAACAACAGCTAACTTCAATAGCCAAGATGTTATGTTGAATTCAGAGTGACTGTGACATGGGTCATTCTCCTTCCGCTGTATTGGAGAAGATACTTTGATACAAATTACATTTAAAATAGGTTGAGTACAATCAACATTTAACTTTTGTTGGAAATCAAATCCTTTAATACAATATACTCAAAAAAGGATCTTAACAAGGTAGTAAACTTGAAAAAATTTAAAATATGCAACTCTTCCTTGAAAGCTCTTTTAAGCAATAAAAGTCCACTGAAAAAGTTAAACTTTCATATATTCTAGATTCATGACACAAAGTAAAAAATGTGAGGCATTTCTTTTGTTTTAATTTGGATGGAACAAACATGGATTAAAAAAATCCAGTATCTCGACGCAAATCAAATACAATGCGCTGTAATGTAGGGATCTCAAAGTGATCTGCACAAAACAATTTTGTTTTTCGGTAAATCTTTTAGTGCCAATGCTTACAGATCAGTCATTTAGAGATGGCTACATAATACAAATGTAGCCTACTGAAATGCAACATGATTGGACTGTTGGAAATAAACAAATAGGCCTTCAGCTGGAAAAGTACAGGTTCTAAGCACCAGTTCTAAGCACCAGTTTGATGGAAATGTTGTGATGTTTGAAAGAGTTTTTGCGGAATAGTGAATGTAAATACTTCAGGGAAGGGCTGACAGTGAATCGTGGGGGCAGCATATTCCATTGGTTCGTCTCTTCTCCACCATAAAAATATAATGTATTTAATTTAATTAGAAATGGTTCAGGTTAAATAAAGATAATACAAGCAGGAATATTTAACTGAATGAAATTGTAGTCCTTGATGTGGTACATGATCATAGAATAACTGTTGAAACAGCATGAATTCAGAGTGACAGCTGACTGAACCAAGGATGCAACTGAATAAGATAAACTTTTGTGCAACTGAATCATGGCTTAAGCAAGCCAGGATAACAGAAATATCCTAGGTAAATCTTATCTTGGTTTTGTGCAATAGGCCGCAGGAAGCACACAGTGAACTGCCAAACTGTAAACAATCATGGAAATATTCCATACTGCGATCTGTTTAGTGATTTGGTGCCATCAACAAAAAACTGTGTGTCATTTACATCTTTAGGCTATAAACTGTGAGTCATTTAAATTTTTGAGAGAGAGAGAGAGAGAGAGAGAGAGAGAGAGAGAGAGAGAGAGAGAGAGAGAGGGAGAGAGAGAGAGAGACACAGAGAGAGAGAGAGAGATAGCGAGAGAGAGAGTAAAACTACTGCCTGATTATATAGGGTTCAAAATAATAAATAAATACATCTAGACCTATACATTAAAAAGAAAAACATCACATTATTGTTGTTTTATATTGTCTAAATATGTATGTCAATGTCACGTTTTGTGGCTTGTAGCCTACAATGTGAAACATTATTTTCACTGTATTTTTGCTGCTCGACGCACAGCTCACGAGAAGAATAGGCTGGGGCTGACACACTGTCGGATGTGTGTCGCGCCAAACCGACAAGGGACAGTTGGCCCATTATCGGTCGAACCTGTTACCTTCAGAAGCAAAACACTCCGTTTAGACACTCCCCTCTCTTTCATCTGATCATTGAACACAGTGTTTTTACTCATCCTCACTATCAAATGTAATAGGCCTGAAGCCTATTGGCTCAGGGCTCCCGGTCAAACCAAAACTAATTTTCTTAATGATGGCAACAACAACACTTTCCCGTGATGTTAAGCTGATGGCGATTTATTAAAAAAGAAAAGAAGGAAAATGCACAGTGCTTCCTGCATTAGGCTCGGGTCCAGTGGCAGAGCAAGGACATTTTCATTGGGGTGGCCAGGATGGGGCCAGTGATAATTTTTGGGTGGCAAGCACAAGGGCTTCGGTTTCACTTCATTCCTTTTAAATTTATCCACGATGGAGTGTGAAAGTCGCACCATCCCGACCAAGAGTGGACTCCAGTCATTAGATACAGTGGAAGTGTGGACCTTTCTCTGTGATTGTGAAATAAACAAAATAAATGTAGATTGAAGACACAAGAACACTGTCAAATTGATTGAAAACCTCTTCTTATAAAGATTAGTAGTAAAGGGAATTTTGAGGGACTGGACTATTATAAAGGTCTTGACCTATAAAATGTTCTGATAATAAATAATAGTCTGATGATCAATTTTTTTTTTGCAATGAATTCAAATACAAAGAACATACCTTTCTCTTTTAATCTGCCACACATGAGTAGTCTGACAGTGGAGAGTAGACAGAGAATCACATTGGCAAGAAAATAAAGGATCTCACTGCTGATCTTTTTTCCCATGTTTGTTTATATCTATCTTTCGTCCTTTTTAAAACTTTTATTAACACTTCAACTCAACATATATATTTAGTTTCAAAAACAAAATACAAATCTATTTTCAAGAGACTGGTGTCTTCAGTAAGCCTGTCAACAGCTCTTCACAGCCTGAAAGACTCCCTGGGGCTGAGACCATTCAGACAATAGAGGAGTGTTTAAACGACGTGTGTGAATGGGCCAGGCCAGGGCAGGCAGAGGCTGTCCCAGATATGAAATTAACACTCACACACTTCCAAGTCCACTGTTGGCAAAAGTTATGAAAATTTACCAGAAGGTATTATACATGTTTTTAAGATGATTTAAAGCATGTCCAAGAGGGGACTTGAAAAATGTCCCCTGTTAGTTTTGGAGTCCACTGTTAGTGGATGTGTTACGATCTCAGGTTCCCTGTTGGATAGGTCGGCTCACTCACACACACACACACACACACACACACACACATGCTGTATGTGTGATGAAAGCATTATGTAATACAACTAAACCCTGTGTTTTGGATAGAGGTGCCCTGCTCAGACATAAAAACAATGATTCATACAGAAATGACTTCAGCGTTTGGCAAAGCAGAAACAAGGAAGTCACTAAATGTGATTGATATTCCTCAATTGATGACCTGGTTTGTGAAAGCAACAACGACATGTGTTAAAGTGATTCTGATAGATTGAAGGGGTTGGGATGGAACAGGCTTGTTAGCAAAGGACAATTAACCCCCTTCACAGCTTTTGTCCAATCATAGCTTAGCAACCGTAACTGGGCACGGCAGGCCTGTTAATCTTTGGAGTTCATGATAAAGTGTTCTGTTTGGCGCTGTATTAAGGATCACCTATTGTGAAAAAAGCATTCATTGTGTTTTCTGTGTAAGTTATATCTTCTACACAGTCATTCAAGAGAAATGTAATTTATTGTCATGTCTTCTACGTGGTTTAGGTATTTGTTTTGTTATTTCAAAACAAAAAGTCAACTGGAATCATGTCAATAATCGGCGTATTCAGCTTACCGATAACTTAACATAACTCTAACATTAGCTTAATTAACTAGCTACTGCTGGTTTAACGTGCCAGTGGCAGTTGTAATTTTTAGTTGCCGGCCATAAATGAGAAGTCTGCTTTTATCCACCTCTGTTTAAAGGTCTAAAGTCAAGAGTTTTTGAGACGTTAATTTGGCAGCTTTATCATGGGTATCTGCACTCTGTGCTGTGTGATAACCAAGAACTAGACCAACGTAGGAATGACAACTGAGTGAGAATGGTCAGTTAAGATGTCAGCCATTATAAAAAGTGTTCAATGGGAGGGAAGAGAAGACATTTATTTATTTATGTGTGTGTGTGTGTGTGTGTGTGTGTGTGTGTGTGTGTGTGTGTGTGTGTGTGTGTGTGTGTGTGTGTGTGTGTGTGTGTGTGTGTGTGTGTGTGTGTGTTTGTGGGTGTGTGTCTGTGTGTGCGCGTGTGTATGTGTTAGATGTCCCCCAGATTGCTTCTCCCCTGCTTGACTGAGTCCTATGAAACGTTGCCTCCCATCAGAGAGGCTCATCAGTGCGGGGCCGAGGCGAACCACTCTAGTGTAAACTTGTTAAGAAAACACAGCATGTTGTGATGAAAGCCATGCTGTCTCACTCCACGCCTATACAGTATAACAACAGTCAGCGTTATTGCAGCTGAAGAATACTGTAGCTATCTTCCTTCTGCTTAGCTCTCCTGCATTCTTCCCTATCCCACTTTACCCTCTTTGCTCCCACATTAAAACCAAGTCCATTTCACAGTTTGAACATGCTATGGGTGCTGGCCAAGGCAGAGCAGAGGACATCAAAAGCCTATTGGCATTTTCAGCGGATTCCTGCCATCCATCGGTTCCATCTCCTTCCGATAACAAAAGGCGAGCAAGCAAGCGTTTCAAATGTGCAAAGTCTCTGTGGGGCTTCTAGTGAATCACTCTTTGTTGGGTGTCTTCAGCAGGATGGCAGGCTGGATCCCAAAGGTGCCGCTTTCTCTCTCTTTCTCTCTCTCTCTCTCTCTCTCTCTCTCTCTCTCTCTCTCTCTCTCTCTCTCTCTCTCTCTCTCTCTCTCTCTCTCTCTTTCAACAACTTAACCTTCGCTAACCAAATGGGATGCGGTTTAGAAACTCCGAATATATACAACTTTGTCACAATTTCTCAATGTGAGCAGTAACGAAATGAGGAATGGTGAAGAAAAAAAACTTGTAACGTTTATCCGGATATTTAAACATTGTAAGAGCCTTAACACATTTATAAAACTGTTGTTGCAGACATGAAAACTATAAAACTGAGAGGACCAGACCATAAAGAGCTGTTTTTTTTGAGTTTTTTTTAAGCATGCTGCTTTTCATTACAGCCAAGATGATTGCTGAAACATTAGGAGAGCAGTTAACTAAGCCCGGCCCTTATTTTGCAATGTCTCCATGGCAACTTAAATCAATGTAGGCACTGGAAATACCCCAATTTAGTCCTCATTTAGTTTTTTATTATTTTGCGGGGAGCAAAGAGGAGGAAGAAGTGAGAGTAAACGGATACAGAGGGACTAATGTCTCTTTTGCTTATCGTTTAGGTAGATCAGAGTGGACAGGAATTCCACCGAGAGACAACTTTATAGTATTAGTAAGATTGAACTGAGTTAAATGTTTGAAGGATTTGTGTGTGTGTGTGTGGGGGGGGGGGGGGGGGGGGTGTCAGTTGGGGAAAGTAACAACTAAAGTTTTACTTGAGTATTTAAAATGTCTTCTTTATACTTCTACACTACTGCATTTAGAGGGAATTCCTTTTTACTGCACTTCATTTAATTATTAACTTTAGTTTCTAGTTCTTAAATTTAGCTTCAAGGTGCAGTGTAATAAAGGTGGGTTTTGGCACCATCTTGTGGTGAAACTTCTAGATAGCAACGCTCCTTCTCCACCCCTCCCGTTCTGAGAATCTGTGGCTTTCAATGACAAGAAGCTAGTTACGAAAGATGTAATCATCCACCACTGCACTCCTCTCAAGTCTATCCACAATATCAACTGATGAGATGAGGATGTATTTCTTGTTTTATTCTAGGGAAATGTACTGGGCCCAGCAGACCTGAGCTGAGGGAAACATGAGGGTGGTGGAACTGCACCGGGACTGTGCTGGGGGCATCGGGCAGGCCACCTGAAAACTGCAGTGGTGGGGAAAGTCAGGTGGGAACACTGAGCACTGCATTGGGGCACATTGGGTCTGGGGGCAAGGCCAACTGTGTGTGTTTGTGTGTGTGTGTGTGCGCGCGTGCGTGTCTGTGTCATAGCTTTTTAGTGAAGCAAGGAAAACATGCGGTCAAGCCTTCATACGCACAAGCAGTAAAGGGCTCTCTTTATGACGGGTGTTCTCATGCTATCCACACAGTCTGTTTTCAATGTGACAGCATTGGATCAAAGAGCACCGTACTAAAACAAATGAAACACTAGACGCTGATGCCAGCGACATAATCCTTTTGGTTTGACAGGGTATCAGGTGTCATGTTGGAGAGAGAGGGAGAAACAAAGAGTGACGTAACCAGTAGCCTACAGTCCAGGACTTTCACGCAGACCACTGATGACTTCAAAGCAAGTCTCATGCCACACACTGGACCGATCAGGTCAACATAGGACGGGAAGTGAGCTAGATCCAAAGTAAAACCATATAGTGACTTTGCCCATATAGGGCCGGGCCTGTACATGAAGTATACTCCATCTGTAGTTGTTCACATTGTATGATGAAACATGTCAGTCAAAGGCATACTCAGCCATGTTAAAGAACACCTGTTGATATTTCAACTGAGCACCAAAACAAATGTCCCCTTACTTTCATGCTCCTTTACAGGCTCTGCCCCAAGACGCGCCTTACCTTAGCGACAGCAGCCATAACTTACTAATTATCCAATGGCATTGTTGTTACTAGCATCACCAAGGCTGCCTGTAGCTGATTGGTTGGAGAGGTGCCGTTTCGCAGTCCAATAGCTGAACAACTGATAAAGTGATGCAGTTTTGGTCAGGAGATTTGGATAAATGTTTGAGAAAGAGAAGATTGTCATTGTTTCTGTAATTACTTTTTTTTATCTCTTCAAGACTTCAAGACTTCAAGATTACAGAAGCAGAGAAAAATTTGGTGTGTGATATAAAATGACATAGACTGTTTGAGAGGTGGCTTAGCGTGTTAGTGGTGACTTGCCAACTGGGAGAAATTGTTGAGATGGTGTTTGTTTCATCATCCTTTTTTGTTACAAGTTGGACTGGAGGGCTTACAGAGTCAGAAAGGTCCAGTGTACAGTTTACATCACAAATATGTATGCCATATTTATCACTGTGGACTGTAATATATTACATTTTACAACAATTTAACCTCTGATATATTTTAAAAACCAAAATGTTCTATGTATAACTTGCACTTTAAAAGTCATCTCCATACATTTGGAGGTACTCCATGTAAAAAATGTGCTTACACTTTATAGGAACAAGATGACCTTGCAATCTGTGAACTGCGTGTGGGCCCACCAGCACTGGAACCAATAACTGGGGTGTTCCTTTAATGTCTGGTTGCCTTGTTTAAAAGTCCTCGGCCCTTGGGAATCTACACCGTATTTTGTCTTCGATACACAACACATGTGAACTCCAAACGACATCAAAAAAGTGTGAGCGTGTGTGCACGTTTAAAGAGAGAAAGAACAAGGGAGAAGGAACAAGCATCTGGATTCACTCCAGTATTATCAACAAATTTGTCTGATCAAAGCTAAATAATCAAACAGTGACTCTGGTGGCGTGTAGGAACATGTTCTATGGTTGGTTTCTCTCACATGGTGGATGAAGCACCAGAGAAAAGCTCAGGAAAAGGCAAAGCTAAAGACCAAATATGTCTAAGGGATATTTGATTGCAGCTACATTCAGCCCTTTAGTTCACACAAGGAGTTAGGGATTTGTGGTCAGGGATTATGGCAAACCACAAAGACAACCACTGAAGCAGCAGCGAATAGTAAAGACGAGTGGTTTGGGCTCTGAGGAGGAGAAACAAATGATGGAAACCAATGCTGTGGCCACAACATGACTCAAGTTTCACAGCACGGCATATAGCTGCAGTGTAGCAGAAGCTCTTGAAATGATCCTCTTACATGATTCACTTAAACAATTTGTAGTTAGGTCTTTGAACTGATAATTGGTTTGCTTCCAGCCGTATGACAAAATGCTACAATTGAGTTTCTGAACTCTCTGAAACAGGAAGAGTCAGAAATGTGTGCATTGGTTATAATGATGTGACACTATACAGTTTGTGTCACAGTTTGTTTATTTTTTTTTGTTTTCATCATGTATGGGATGGGATGGGATGCCAGCAGTCTTGTATTAAAGTGTCCTTTAAGAATATAACTTGAGTAAAAGTATCTGATATTTACTATACCAAAGTAATTTTTTGATATCAAATGTACTTAATTAATGAGCTGTTATGGATTTAATAATTCACTCTATTGTAGCTTCCTACAGTAAAGCATGATATACAAACAGCATATTATGAGAGAGCTAACATAATAGACACCTCTTGATGCGTGGCAAAAACTGTTACATCACTGACTTGCTTTTGCAATGAACAACTTAGAGTTTTTTTGTCTTTCTCTCTCTTTGTTGACAAAATATATTACTTTGGAAATGCAATGGATTAAAAGTTGCCAGAAATATAAAGGACAAAGTAAATAAAAGATACATGAAAATTCTACTTAAAGAGGACCTATTATACTACTTTTCTGGTCTTAATTTCTTGTTCTACACTGCTATAGAGCAACCTGACACGAATCACATCACAAAAAACTATGTAGATTTTTGGGAAGCTCTTTCTCTTATTTTGGCGATCCAGCACGTCCTGTCAACACTTGAGTGTGTGTGCTTCGGCCATCTCCGCTCCCTCCGCCTGTGCTTCGGCCATCTCCGCTCCCATCCCCCCCCTCCTGCAAACCCCACTCCGTTGTGATTGGTTACCTTCCTTCCGGAACACTTTCAGTGGCGGGAAGCGCGAGCATGGACCTATAAGGGCGCGAGGCAGACGCGAACAGGGAAGTGACAGCATTACTATACATGGAAACATCCGCGTGGTGACGACACCAAGTTACATGCGACGTCACGAAGTTACAAAGCCTCAAACCGCTTTGAACACGTGACTTCTCGACTGGCTAGAATAGTGTCTAGTGCTCTGAACAGACACCCCAGACGGTCAGCAGGGAATACGTCGAAATGCATGTAAGTCATTATTTGATAATTTAGTATGGTTAAGCATGACTATAAATCTTCATAACAACGTTTATAGGTCATACAAGTCAAAAAGCATCATAGCTCCTCTTTAAGTAAGTATTTGTACTAAAACTGGATCCCAGAATGTGCTTGGCCCTATGAGGCTGATAACCTTGCAGGGATCTTGATACATACATTATGTGGTTTCACCTTTTTGTTTAAACTGTCTTTAACAACATCATTTTTACATAGAGTAAAATGACCTTTGATCATCATATAAAGTGAACAAACAAATGAAATAAACACTTCAGCGTCATTTTGAAGTGGCTGTTGAATCAAAGTTGTGCGGTCATCATTTTATGTACTGTACATCTGAGACCTTTTTCTGTGGTCTAATTACCTCATTTAGTTCCATGTTCATGCCCAGACCGGTCCAGTTAGCATTGCAGTAAGGAAGGGCTCCAAAAGAGGGAGAGATCAAGTCCAAAAGTGAAATCTGAGCAATCCTCTTCAAGTCCAAGACCAAAACGAGACATGACAGCAGTGCTCTGGGCCTAAATGCTAATATCATGCTGACATCATGTGTATGTATGTCCATGCCATCCTCGCTGATTGCATAAGGACTGTGGACAAAGATTTGCATGTGTTTGCAGAGACCAAATACAAACTAGAATGCAACTTGCCGCAGTAAGTTGATACCTTGATGTCACTGGCCTCACTGAACTCTGTTTAAGGTGAGACACTGCAGGGAAAAACATTGTTTTTTTCAATCATTGAGAGTGTTGTATATTTTGTTTCCATAACATGTCTTCTTAAGTATAAGTATAAATCAAAGGTCCAAAATGTACAGTACTTTAAGGTGTTTGACTAACCCTGGTCTGTTTGCATCTTTCTTCTATCAATTTTATTTCAACACTCTGAACAAAACATCTCAACTAATAAAGCACTTATATCGACTTAACTTTCTGTCATCATTCTAGGCACTATTCTTTCTGAAGGTTACTACAAAAGGATTTGTTAAAATGATGCTAATTGTCTGAGCTATGATACATTTTCTTCTTAAAAACATGGCAACTGGTAAAGTCTTACATTATGCTCCACCCTCCTTCTGCAAGAATTAACAATCACCATTCGCAGTAGTAGGAAGCATGTATCCTCTCTGTTTGCATGATCTCACCAGCGCTGCATTCTTTCTGATGTTTCACACTGGCAGGAGCAGTAGACCGGGCAGCAGTAAAGGATGGAGTCACGGCTGTCAAGATAAAACGGCTCACACTCGCTCCAGACTTACATACAAAACTCAGCACAATTCATCACAGCAAACCTGTGTCCATTGTTTTTGCTCTAATAGACAATGATCGGAGGTCCAGAGCCTCCTGCTTTACTTTTTTCACTGACTGCCTGGTTGTCAAATAACCTGCCGTCTAATATTAAAGGTGATTATGCAGTGTATGTAAACAAAGTGGGCCCAATGTAGCTAGCAACATGCCAGTTTACAGAGCCAATGCTGCATTTTAACAATGGATTTTATTTTCAGCGCACACACACTACACATACAGATAGTGGGTCGTAAGGAGATATTCATGGATTTTGACAACAAGCATTCTCCAGAATCATTGACTCCATGCAGATGTTACTGAAATATCATCATAGAGGCTTGGCAAACAGAATGATCCAATCCTTGTGGTATAAACATGGAGGTAGTTGGGGGTTGTGTGTGTGTGTGCGTGCGTGCATGTGTGTGGAAGCATAAATGGTGCGTGTCCATGCATGTCTGTCTTCATGTGCATGTGTGGGAAATCTCAGATTACCCCCTCATCATTCCACTGCATTCTGCAATACATCACTGTCACGGCAAATGTAGCCTCGTTCCAAATAGTTTAGTCTGACAGGCCCCACTTGAACATGATAGTGTGGGTTTTTTGTTCTTACAGATATTCATGCTAAAAGCTACATTGTTGAAACAAATGGACAAAATGTTATCAGATGGTAATTTAAGGCTGGATATTCCTTACACTTATTAGCAATGTTTTAAGTACTATTGCCTGAACTGTTTGTTCTTTATAAAACAACATTCTCCATATAAGCAGACATAAACTAAAACAGTGTGCTTTGAATGACTAATATGTTTTAAATGAGCAGCTGCACATTGCTATAATATGACCTTGCACATACTATCTTCTGCAAGATTTCATCCAATCTAAAATGAAAAGAAAGAAAAGTAATCATTGCACAAACTGTAGACATTTGGTATACAATGAGGCTTTCTTAATCGGCTCACCCTGACATCACTTTTACAGTGAAGTTGATTCTCTCCAAGGATCCAACTCCGAACCTTAGCTGTCCTGTACAACCATGAACTTAAAATTCAAGAGTTATTTTGGGACAAGAGAGTATCCGTGTCCAAAGTTCACACTGCATCTGACAGCCAAAGACATTATTTGTGTTATGGAAATACATTTCTCCTTTGTAATGGTTGTGCAATCCAAGAACGTTTATCACTAATGAAGCTGTAATTGAAGCCTGGCGGTGATTTCCTAACTTCTCTGGGGGCCCCATCATTGGGTTATGGGAGTCAACAATTGCTCTTGACCCTTAAGCTGTTCAGCACAATCCTGATTTATCATCATTGAAAAAGCATTTAGGCATGTTCAGTGGAAACTATATAAGTATATGTTTTTGCAGAACTGAAAAGTGTATATCTAAAGAAATCCATATCAAGCATCTCCCTAAACTAAAGTAACCTTGTCTCCAATAAATTACACGCATCTACTATGAAATTGCAACAGCAAACATGGACTTACAAAGTGCTTTTATTGCCTCAACTTTAACACACGTCTTCGGTCAAAACAAGTGGCTGGTAAGCATTGTCAACCAATGACATTTTCCTGAAAATACAAACAGATGAAAATTCTCCACAAGTGATGTCAAATTTAGGCAAAGTTGCATATCAAAAAGTATCTGGTACATTTGGAGGTCAGTGCACACAGCCACACTTCCACGCTCGCTTTTGGTGCGTGGTGCGTACACAGGCACAATTAACATAAAGTCAATCCAGACGTGCAATCTGAACACAAAATCACTGATAATAAATATTAACATGTGGAGATATAAGCCTCCTTTGGAATGTTTGGCAAGCATTTCAAATGAAGTTCCATTAACGTATACAAAGAAATTCCTACTTGGCAGTGAATTCAAAACTGATCACATTATTGAAAAAAAACTGGGAAGGGCTTTTGTAAGGAAGTTAATGAGTTACAGGTGATCACATTTAACCTACTGCACTATCATCTATCCATACATATTGTATAGATAACATTTTTGAAGCAGACTTTTCTGAATTGAGAACCACTTAGGCAATGTCGAAAGGAGAAACTTTGCATATGGAAAGTTGGACGTACTCCATGAAATGTTGCTGTCGATCACATTTTGACTGACTCACTGGTTTTTGAAAACATTTACACTGAAGCTCCCAGTAGATGTAAATGAATAACATTGTTGGTATGCAGTTGTCTTTGAACCAACACTATCACATTGTTTTCGCCTTTGTTTTGTTTAAGGGATAAATAAGTAAAATATGTTTTAAAGCAACAGGTACTTTTTCATCACTTTCCATATACACTACCTTTTATGGTGACTAAACACACCTAAACTGCTCCGGAGCAGGTTAAGGATATAAGATCAACATGTGCCTAAGAATAACATACTGATCTATTCTCTTGGGAAATGGCAACAATGTTCCTAGAATGTACCGTGAATACAGTGAAAGGGTATTTAGTTTTCCCTGCCAAGAATGTTTATGGCAGAGGGAACAGTTTATCATTGTCAGCTTCTTGAGCTGTATGTTGCAACTATGACACATTGAAGTCATGTGCTTACAGTCCTGCAGACTTTATGCATTAGCTTTCATTTGCTACAGGTGCTTTAGGTATGCTTTGGTTGAACATAAGAAAATACATAGTCACATGCCATTTGCAGGGAGGTTCTTGGTCTTAAACAAGCATATATGTTTTTTTTTTCGTGTTACTGATGATGGAAATATTTATTTTTATTTCAATGGCTTTTCAGTGGCTTGCTCATAGGAGACGGAGAGTTGACATGACAACCCTTTCTTATGGTACAATACAAGGGCACTAAATGTATTTGAACCTTAGGTGGACCTTACCAAAACAAATGTCAGGAGTGGCTTTCCATATAGTCCCAGCACGTGTGTTGATTCACAATATAGCGTCCTCACAGAAGGAGATGACCCCTCCAGTCAGCCAACAACCCCCTGATGTTTTGGACCACATCAACCTAGACCACCCTACGTGCAGGTGAGATTAGATAGGTTATCACTCAGCAAACTTTGCCAAAGCAAAGCAGTGGAGCAATTGATTTATTTTAGTTGAGCAGTGTATTCAAATCATTATGTTTGTTTTATTGTAGTTTGCATATATAGTAGTCTAGTCCATCTTCGGAACTGATCATATGATGAAGGTTGGGAAAATTTGGGTTAAAAGGTCCGTCCATACTGTGTGTGTGTTGAGCCTAAGCTGTGTATTACCACTAGATTTTCTTTAAAGTGCACACACAGTATGTAAAGGTAGAGGATAATGGGTTGATATTCACTGGTTTTGACAAAAATGTATTTTGGCAACAAGCATTCTCCAGAATAGGTGATTTCATCTTTAACTGAACAAGTAAATAACCACCATAGCTTTACAACTTGTGCTTGATTGCAGTTGTTAGGCTTGTGCTGTGTCCACACCAAACGTGTTTGGGGTGGAAGGGGCGGTCACTTTGCATACAAAGTCAATGTACAGACGCGAATAGACGCAAATTCTTCTTGCGAGGCGCGAATGATGCGTTTGGCGCGTGAGGTCCCCCGGTGATTATCACGCGGTTGATTTTTACCAGCATCCAATAAGGAAGTGACCACAACTGTAGTAACCAGGAAGTGCCACTGGGGGCTGGGTGCAGAAGACAGCCATCTCTCATTGACTCCAATGTTAAACATGCCATTTTCACAGCATTATTAAACCTATTTACAGCCTGGGCCACGAAACCATTTTAGTCTGTATGTTTAGGTCATATCTCCATGACAACACTGAGGGGGGTGAATTTTTTCATGCTAGTTTTTATTCTTTTGGAGGTTAAAATGTATTGGCGCGATCTCGAGTGACAGCTCTCCGCCCGTTGTCCCTCACTTTGCCTCGGAGGTATACGTCAGCTATCTCCCTCCCCCTCACAAAATGGCGACGCGCACGAACCAGGATTATTGAATGCCGTGTGAATAAGTGAGGTCAGCCCGGATGCAGGGGTGTCAAAACTAATTGATTGGCCCGTGGCACATTTTAAAAATATAATGTAATATGGCCCATTTAATTTTAACTTATTTAAATGCACTCATTATATTACAGAGAAATATGTCCCATAAAAGAAAAAGAGCACCAAGCCCATCCCAGAGGACCCTGCATGATATTTTATTTTAAATTGCTATTATTATGGAAAATCCATTTGTCTTTCTTCAATAGCTTCTAATTCATCTGACGCAGTGTCTCCATTTTTTTCATGCTAAATTCTTCAGCTTTAGCCTCTTAATTTCCCTCTCAAAGTGCACCAGATTTACCAGATTTCACTTTAAAAACTTAAAAAAATCTCACGGGGGGGCATACCCCCGGACCCTCCTTGGAGGTTTGGGATCTCGGCTGGCTACTATTTTCACCCAGCTGGACATTGGATGCAAAAGCGGAAAACACTGGGTGTATCAATGGCATTTAACAAGAGGGGGAATGTATCTGTTTAATGTGCAAGTAAAGTGTTGCCGTGAAGAAGGATTGCAATTTACGAAGACACTATGAAACTAAACATCAGAGCAGCTACATGTCCTGATAAATGTGTTATTTTTGCAAAGTGGCCCGGCCCTTCATAGATTTTTCTGTATGTGGCCCTCAGTGAAAAAAGTTTGGACACCCCTGATCTATGGTGTGGACGCAGTATTATTAGTGAAGCCACATGCCTTGTTATACAGACCCCTGGTAATCAAAAAAATACATACAATATCACAAGAAGTCATACAGTACAAAGCAAAATAGCCACAAGTAATGAAGTAGAACTTTACAGACTTTTAGAAATATTTTTAATTTTTGTTCATTCCTTAAAGTTTGGTTTCCAGCTACTGGAAACCAAAACCAGTTTGGTGGTGGGTACAGAGACTAGGACCTATCTCGACATGGTCAGATTGATACTGTCTATTGTAATAACTGCATCACTTTGAATTAGCTTGTTCATAATTTACACCATCACCTTTGCTCTCATTTTTTCTCCTGTCTGTTGTTTCCTCTTTGCTATTACACACTAGTTGGATTTGGTTTCTAACACTTACCTCATATGCATCCCAGTTACAGAAATGTCTCTGGAACAAACCGTGAGAATTGAACTTGCTCAAGTAATTTTGAAGTAAAATTCAGACAAAAGTGGTTATACGAATGCCATACATGTCCGTTTTATGAAATACGGTGTTAAAAAGCATTATATAAACATGCTTAAAATTGTGCTCCTTGGGGGCGCCCTTAGCTCTGTTGGTAGGGCGTCCCTCCCATGGGCCTCGGCCAGCAGAGGATCCGGGTTCGATTCCAGCCCGCGGTCGTTCTCTGCATGTCACTCCCCTCTCTGCCCCATTTCAACTGTCTCTACACTATCAATCAAGCATAAAAATGCCAACAAAAATATCTTTTAAAAAAAAGGAAAACAAAATAAGTGAGAATAGCATGAGGTTTTTTAACAGGGCTTCCATCCAAAGTCCCTCACAGACCTATGAGTGCATTTCTCTTCAAAATGGTTGCTGCCTGTTCAAATGAAACACCCTTTGTCATGTGAAAATAAATGACCTAGCCTTGAATAATCTGATAATCAAAACATAAGAGTTTGATCTAAGGATGAGGAGAATAGCTAGGAAAAAGTATTTGGAGTTCAGTTACATATTATTCCAGGTGAACGGTTGAGCTGACACAGGTTAGATGTCTGTGAAAGGATTGAGGCAAGATGAGGATTAAAATAACCCACATCGCACCCACCGCACCACCGAGGACAAAAGCCAGACCTGACCTATTATTTGTTCTGTGTGAAGTAAAGCCACAGAAATGCCTGTGCAAATGCCATGCTGAACATCTGGTGC
The DNA here is from genome assembly GCA_949357725.1 of Hyperoplus immaculatus. NCBI lineage: Eukaryota > Metazoa > Chordata > Actinopteri > Uranoscopiformes > Ammodytidae > Hyperoplus > Hyperoplus immaculatus. Next base: position 11,503,673 of record OX442352.1, on the reverse strand, counting down.
AGCCCGCGTTCATGATATCATCCAACAGTCATCCATATAACTCAATAAAGACAACACACTCCACCAGGACAGTCCAGGCAACCTAATGCAGCCTTTTTAATTAACATGGACAGGGTTCACTATTCAATTTGCTGTTGAATCCACTAAAAGATATGTAGGTAGGTATGACGGCTCTATGACGCTATACTTAGAGCTGTTAGCTAAATGCTAATGTTGGAACCCTAACATGCCCACAGCTACAAAGCTCAGTGATGTAGTGGCGTGAGCGTGAGCAGCGCCGTTGTATAGGGGGGGAAAGTTATGACAATTATAAGGGCCCACAGCCCGCTAGGGCCCACACACAGCCCTAGAATATATGACAAAATGATTATGCATACAGTGAACTAATATATAATCATACGAATGAGTCCGAATTAAAACAAAGCCACAAGTCATACAATATTCTAATTGTAATAATTTCAATAACCCCCTTGGCCCCTTCTTAAAAAATGGTATGGTCCACCCCGCGGATCGTTCTTCGTCGTTGGAATTAAGTGAGCGCAAGCGAACTCCAGCAGGGTGAGGATGCCCCCAAAAAGCACAAGTTCGTACACCAGAAAAGAGTTGAGAAGGAGGCCAGGGATATGAGCAGCAGAGCAGAGGCCAAAGTAAAACTACCGAGGGCGGCTGAAACAATCAGCCTACTATTTGTTCATTCATAACATTACCTTTGACGGGGCGCAGACTGCAGCCAATGTTAGCTGTCATCTGGCCGCGCCACTCTGATCCAGTCCCCAGTTCATTGTAGAGCAACGGTTCCTACAGTAGCTATAACTGAACGTTACTACTACAGTGATATATATATCTATATATATATATATATATATATATATATATATATATATATATATATATATCTATATATCTACTATATCGGACAGTGCTCCAGTATGCGCCCATTCAGAGGCTGTATTGAATTGTATTATGAGGCATTCAACTTCTACTCGGTAATTATGAGCATCTGACAATGGTCAGTTCAGTTGCGTTCAGGGCCGTCGGACTGCGGACAGGCTTGGGGGGCCCAAGGCAGAGGGGGGCTGCACTCAAAAAAATTTTTATTATTTTTTACTGGCTCAATATAGTCCCCTGATTCCAGAAAATAGTATTAAATAGCTCACTTAGGAAACAGTTTATTTAGCCTTCGTTTTCTTCTCAAAGTGCACCAGATTGATGAATTTTACTTTAACATTTTAAAATTTTTCTTCCCGGCGGACCCCCCTACAAGGTCCAGGGTCCCCGACACAGTCTCCCAAATTCCTGAGAGAAACACTGTAAGTGTGCATGGTTATTATGAGCCATTAGACCAGGCGTTGTGTTCATGTACGCGTAATGATTTGGTCATTCATCAATAGAAACATTGTGTTGTTATCTGGCTCAGAGAGGGACCAGTCACTCATACGTTTTGGACTATAGACAAACATAGCTTTTACATGTTTGAATTGTAAGACCGCCTCTCAGAGGGCCCATCAGGACTTCCTGTATAGGGGCCCAGAATTTAGTGCAACGCCCCTGAGCGTGAGCATGCCACGCTAACTTGACTTGAATATTGTGGTAAGACAGTTCCATATATTGAAAACATAGCATGCAAACAAACAGTTCTATCTTTGGATACCTCATTAGCCAGTGGTTACAGAGAGAACATTGCAGTATACACTTTAAATCACAGTAACAATGCAGGAACACACATACAATGGGACTAAGAGCTACTGTACATGTTGCCATAATGTAGGCAAAGAAAGTATAGTATATGTACACACCTAAAGCCCCAGACCTTGCATCATTGTGATCACACAGGGATAACACACATGAAACAACTTCTATATAAGCTGGTCATGATTAGTTCCAGTCTGTAGGCTTAATTACTCACATGGTCTGTGTTAAGAGCACATTTATCTAGTAACAGTCAATACTTTCATGGCTAATCTCTAACTGGTAAGTGGCAATCCATTAAAGTTTATAGACTAGCAGTCCCACTAAAGGAACACACACAGAGACACACATCACCAATCAATATTGACTCTAGATCTCACATGATGTTAAGATGGTCAAGTCATTTATATTTCTAGACATGAATCCCACTTTAACAAGTCGAAAAAACGCATCAGACAGCCTTCATCGACAGCTTCCAGCGTCTAATCCATCAGCTTCATTGACTTTAATGTGGAAATACCTCTGGGAAGGCCACTTGGGAGTAGTTTATCAGACTTGTCTTGGGCTTTTGTGACATGAGCAATGATCCCAGTCCTGTTGGAGGAGGTCCTGGAAATGCATCTCTAAATGATTTGTACATGAATCACTTCGCTATGCATCTGACCAGAAGTAGCTGCCTGGAATGGACGTTATGCCTAACTGCATAGAGATCTACACCCAGATCAACTTCACAGCTGACCAGGTAAAAAAAGGGTTAGGGTTAGTACCTGGGTCGCAGGGTACAGATTGTCAAGTTCAAGATAAGATCACAGCTGTTCAAAAGTATTCCGCACCCACCACCAAAGATGAAAACCTGCATTTCCTGGGTTTGGTGGGGTATTACAGAAGAATTGTAGAAATATTTGTGAATGAATGGTACCAGTCACTGATCTGTTGAAAGTAAAGCCAATATGGCATTTTTTGTGTTTCCTGATTGTCAACAGGCTTTTGAATGATTGAAGTATTGGAGTGTAGTGCGCTGGTTTTACCAACCCTGCCAACCTGGTACATGTGTTGACACATAGGTCTAGGAGGATGCTGGTCAGGTGTGGGTGAGTACTGTCTTTTATGATCAAAATGATGATATTGGTGTTATAGAAACCACTGAGTGTCTTTAAGATATGTAATGGTGGCAAAGTTGGAAATTAAAAATGGTTCAAACTAATGTACTTTGTATTTTTGGATTATTGTTCCCATTCTATGGAGTGGGTGTTATGGCCCTCTTGCTTTGACAGGGCCTGCTGTGTGTGTGTGTGTGTGTGTGTGTGTGTGTGTGTGTGTGTGTGTGTGTGTGTGTGTGTGTGTGTGTGTGTGTGTGTGTGTGTGTGTGTGTGTGTGTGGTATAGGGGGAGCCAATCACTACTACTAGGAGCTTCTGGCCAGTATCCCTGGGGCATTGAAGATCTGGCTCGTTTTCTCGTACTCCTCCAGCACTGAATGTTCTGTTTGGTCCGCTTCGGCCATGTCATTAGTACATTGTCTTCCTTATACAACATGTCAATCATCATTAAGACACTCACCAACCAGCTGACATACTTATAACACTGATTTATCATTTATGGCATATTTGAATTATTATGCATGGTTATAAATGTCTACACTTTTCAGTTCAAACTACGTCTCTCCGGTTTTCCGACATGTCTGACAAGCCGGTTCATGACAGCCAGGTTGAAACATGAAGGGGTTTTCCTTTAAATGTGTTTGAGTAGTACACAATAGAAAGTGTCAGAAGAAAAGTCTGGAACTTCATAATATTTGTGAGTAATGCGTTCTCCCTTTGAAAGTTATGGGTGGTACAATGCAGAAGTGTGCCATGTACAACCAAATATTAGCCAGAAAAATATCTATGAGAGAAATCCAATGTAATCTCCATCTAACAGCTGCTGTCCTGTAGCAATTGAAAGATAGAAACCAGGGATGTGAATATTAGGGCTGGGTATTGTCAAGGACTTCGCGATACGATACGTATTACGATACACTGGTCATGATACGATATATCACGATATATCACGATGTATTGCGTATCTTGATATATCACGATATATTGCGATATTCCATAAACAAGTTGCCTTGTCAAACATAACAGCACAATATAGTGATAATTGTACAGACAAATGAAGTCAAAACTATTTCATTTACAACTTCTTTTACTATTTTTCTTCCTTTTTTTGGTTTTGGCAAATTATCAAACACTGCTGCAGCTGCTTAACATCAAAATAACAAATCCAATTCACTCTTGTACTAACTGTACAGGACACAATGAAAATGAAAACACATCAGTGTGCTTTTGTGACACAGTGAATCTTAAGTATTTTTATAAACAAAACTGATCTAACTTCAATAGTCAGTATCCTAGAGGCTCAGGCCTGACAGCAGACATGGGTTTGAATCTGACCCGTGGTTGTTTCATTCCCTCTCTGCCCCACTTCATATCTGTATCTCTGCACTGTCAATAAAGCCTTGAAAAGCAAAAAAAAAAAAATCATAAAAAAATGTATAAAAAAAAATCGATATTTTGATATAAAAATCGATACTGATATCGGGAAACTAAGTATCGCGATATATCGATATTTTGATTTTTTGACACAGCCCTAGTGAAGATGCTAGGAGTAGCTGAGATTAAGAAGCGTGGGTGTGACAGGGGCGTTTGACTGCCTCACAGTTTCCAGCTACAGTACATTTATCATTCTCGGATTGCATAGAATGTGTTAGCTACGGGGAGGAGCGAAGAGGAGGCCCGACTCCGACAGCCTCTGATGGATCACCTGCATACTTCACAAGATTTCTAAGAGAAAGAAGTACAGGTGCCTCACTCTCTTCTAACTTTGCTTAGCTTAACACATTGTAGTCTGGATCAGAGAGATCTGAAAAGAAAAAGAGAAAAAACGTCTGGAGACCGTTCTGACAACAACTTCAGTGTGGGATTGCGATCCCAGATGGAGAAATATGCTGCTATTATGAAACTATCTTCTGGCAAACTTCAATCTCTGGAAAAAGTAGAAATCCATCTGCTATGAACTCAAATACTTGAATTCATAGTATCAGTTTTCTGTGAAATAGCTTATATTTACCCAAAGCCCCCCTTTGGTCAGGATCAGTTTCTTTAAACAGGATAAATGTGATTATTGTTTGTGCTATTCATTTACATGAAAGCAAGTCTGAAGCCATTGTTCCCCCCGTTTAGCCCCAAAATGTCCTTTCCTTTTTCCCAATTTGTATTGTATTAAATTTCGCTAACAAACGCTCACTGACTGTTCCATGAATGGGTTTTGGGTTTTTAAAGCAGTTCCACACACACCACACTCCTTTCATTCTTTCTGCGTTTTGATTGTATCTGTAGCAGTTAACAGGATTAGTAGTGACTTTTGTATGCAGACATGTTGGGCCATACTGTATGTGTGCATGTGTAATCTTAATCTTAATAATCTTTAAAGCAGTTAATAAAAAGGGTGGAATGTCCACAATGAGGACACAATTTTGAATGGGTAATATTGACCATAGCCAGGGGGAAAAACTCTTTTATTTTTTGAACCAGTGATAAGAGTGTTGTGTTCACTCTGCTCAGCCTTACAGTTCATTTTCCTTTATTTAACCTCGAAAGATCAATTGAGGGGTGACCCTCTTTTACAATGACGTCGAGTTAGTACAGATACACAATATACAATGAAAAAACACAACAAGTTTACAAAGCGACAAACATTAAAACATTCAGATCAATTGAATGAAAGAGACAATAGCCTAATTAAAACAGTTACAAGTGGAGTGGGGCTGAGTCAAAATAATAAGTTTAAATTGGTTAACAGTTATGAGTGTATTTATTTTAATTTGATGTTGTAGGCTGTTCCAGGAGTCAGGGGCACTGTGGCTAAAAGCGGTTTTACCAAGCTCAGACCGGGCGTATGGAACATATATCATGAGCATGTCAGTTGAGCGGGTTTGATAAAGCCCATCTGAAATAAGCAGCATTTCTGTCAAATAGAGTGGTAGCTTTCCAGACAGGGCTTTATATATAAAAATATGCCAATGTGCATCACGTCTCTCTTTAAGGGAGGACCAACCAACCTTTTCATATAAAACACAACGGTGTGTATCATAAGCATCTCCTGTAATGAGAACCATATTAACCATACATAACCATATTCCTCAGTGTCGTGTATTTTTGTGGAATCAAACCATACATCAGTGTCAACATGTCCTTGTATTAAGAATGACTGTATAAATCAATCTTGAAAATGTATCTACTTAACAAAGAGCTAATGTTCAAATCAATAATGGCCTTCAAAGCTGCCAGCATTATCGGAGTACCTAAAGACTAAGGTTTGCTTGAAAGAAACCACTAAATACAAAGTCTAAAGGCAAAAGTGTATTTGTTTCTAATCTACACACATGAAGTTGTGGTAAGCTTGATGGTAGAGATATGTGTAAAATGGAGATATTGAGCACATTTTCAAACAGTCTTTGCTTGTAGGCACATATAGTTTTGCACATGTTTGTGCATGTTTTAATTTTTGTTCATTCCTTAAAGTTTGGTTTCCAGCTACTGGAAACCAAAACCAGTTTGGTGGTGGGTACAGAGACTAGGACCTGCATGTTTTCATTGACAGGATATTGAGGTGTAGTCGTGGTGGGGAGGGGTTCTAGTTCAGTGGGCTGAACTACAACTTTGCTGCTTTTCTGCTGATGATGTGGTCCTGATGGCATCATCGCTCTGTAACCTTCAGCTCTCACTGGATTGGTCCACAGCCGAGTCGGAAGCGAATGGTATGAGGATCAGCACCTCTAAATCTGAGGCCATGGTACTCAGCAGGATTCCGATGGAGATGCCTACTGTGGGTAGGGAATGAGTCCTTACCCCAAGTGAAGGAGTTTAAGTACCTCAGGGTCTTGTTCACAAGTGGAGTGACAATGGAACCTGACATTGGCCGGAGAATCAGAGCAGCGGGGATGAAACGGCAATCGTTTTCCTGCATCGTTGTGATGTAAAAAGAGCAGAGTCGGAAGGCAAAGCTCATGATTTACCATTCGATCTTCGTTCCTACTCTCACCTATGGTCACGAAGGCTGGGTAATGACGGACAGAACTAGATTGCAGGTACAAGCGGCAGAAATGGGTTTTCTCAGGAAGGTGGCTAGCATCTCCCTTGGAGATAGGGTGAGAGACTCCGAGTAGAGCCACTACTGCTTTGAGTGGAAAGGAGCCAGTTGAGGTGGTTCAGGCATCTGGTAAGCATGCCACCTAACCTGCTGTCCAACCACTCGAAGGCCAGCTGAAAACTAAACATTTAACCATATTCTTGTTATTTGTTTAATTGTTGTGTCAAATAAAATATATATATGTTTATGAACAAATGTAGCAAACATACCAGTGAAGTTTAACATGACATTCCTACTAGCAGGGCCTCTCCTCTGTATTATTACTGAAGACAGGATCCCTGATTCACGAACATCACATCATGTGTGGACAAACATGTATGACTCAAGCATCACTGAAATTCAATGCAGGTATGTGTGTTGTGTTGTGTTGTGTTGTGTTGTGTTGTGTTGTGTCGATATCTTATGGAACTATGGAATCAACACACACGTATTTACTGGGGTGATCATGAAAATATTGTTAAAATGATTTGCCTCTTTGGCACTGCCCATCTCTGATGTTAATAATATGATGCAGAATATTTATTACAAAATGTGTAATGCAATACATTCCCTGATTTATCGTCTTTTTATGACATACATTTATGACATTCCATTACAGAAACTTAAAAACATGGCAAGAATTAAAAAAAATTTAAAATTATATTGTCTGTCCGCAGCTTCAATCCAACATCAGCCTCTGCCAATAAAAACACATAATATAATAAAATCCATCTCTTAAAACATTATTTCTCAGGTGTTTCTAACAAGTGGAATGCTGAGTGTGGCCCAAATAAAAGTGCAGCTGGTTGGCACGGGGTTAGCTTATGTGTTAGAGCTTTTGGCATCTCCAGCCACCCTACAGCAGCAGCTCTGTTTTCTGGCCCGTTCACAGCACTCTATGTCGCTGAGTTATGTCATGTTACAGCCTGTTTGATGTAAGTCACAGTCAGGGCGGGAAACACAGCAAAGAAAAGGGTAAAGGTGTTAAACTGGAATAGCTGCCACAACTGAAATGGGGCAACAATGACGATGCCAAATGTGAGCTGATGTTCCAGTTAGCTACTTCCATATTTAAAATGTGACATTCAAATGAAAGTAGACCAACATTTCCAAGGATGTTTTCAAATGAGACCTTTGGTTTATGTAGAACCTTAAGAAAATATAGGGAACATCATATTATTTCACACCCTTTGTGGGTCGTGGGTAGATATTTACTGATTTTGACAACAAGCTTTCTCCAATATGGCTGACTGCGCCTTTAAGAAAAAGCAATTTTGACAACAAGCATTCTCCAGAATTGCTGACTTCACCTTTATACAGTTATTTCTCAAACAATCAAATGATAATAACTAGTGTTTTCTAGCATACCTTAAAGCAGAACAATATGTCTGTTTACTGCTAAAGGCCCAAAATATGCACCATGTACAGTACACCATGACATCTGCTTAAAAGTACAGTGCACAGCTGTTTAAGAAAATGATTTGGCCTTTTTTGTTATGTTAACTGTATATTTAGCTATGCAAAACAAAGCATATTAACTCAATATCCATTTGCTTTTCTTTTTCTCTAAATATCTATGACCTCATTTTAAAGATTGACAGTGTAATGAGCATTTATAATGGGAAAACAAGTAGGCAGTGTGTGGCTGTCTCATCCGCTCCTAACCCGTTTCCTGTAAAACTGGGAAAAAGCTTACACAGACGCATATATTTTATTCCACTTTTCCTATTTTACTGTTGAATAGTCATCCACCTCTGTGTCTGTTCCTCTCCAGTCCTTTCTCTTTCTCCATCCACAGTCCTATCTCATCACTCCCTTCTCTCTGTTATTTTCTGGTTTATAGTGGGATGAGTCACCCCATAAGACACGAGGCAATTTAGTCATGTAGAGGTGAGAGCCCAGCTGGTGCTGGTCTTGTGGTTGTCAGGAACAAAATAATAAAACAAAATTATTGCAAATCAAACAATGACAATAATTTCATCACTTAAATGTTTCCCAAGTGAACGTTCTCCTTTTACAAACATTTTGAGTATCCACCCAACTCTTAGGTCTTGCCTTTAATTAATTAACCAGGTTTGACTCTGGCTGAACTCACACACACACTTCAGTTCTACACTAGTTCCTTTAGTATATTCAAACATATGAATAAGGTGATTAAAATAAAAGTATAGTACTACTTCTCCAACAGATGCATTGTTATTCATTTATGTCCATCCTGTGACTCACTGTATAATTTTTCTGAAGATCCCAAATAAATCGTACAGTGAGGTCTTTTCTTGTAAGTGTTGCTGAGTTCCTGGAAAAAGTGGGGCTATGTAACATCAACTTTTGGAGAAAGAAGACAATAAATTAGGTTAATTTATTGAATAAGCACATTAAAAGTTACATATAAAAACTGTAATGTGAAATTTGAACCATATGGGTGGTTAGCCACAAATGAAAAGTTCCGCTAAAGTACATGCCATTGAATTAGCTGCACCACTCCCAACAATTATAATTGGCAGGGTGAAAAACGACAAGTAGCCTACAGGATTTGTTGAAAAGAGGGATAAAAAAATTAAAAAAAGACTGAGAAAAAGGTTCAGACTTACTGCCTTAGCTGATTGTTGAATTGAACACTATAAAGAAAAATACATTCTGTAAAATGAGATTTAAGATTGACTCTAAATATTTATTTCACTGTACTATACTTTATTCGACTTGCCATATTCTTACTGATGAGACCATGGCAAATTCATTGTATGTGTCCCTGTACATACCTGGCAATAAACCTTTTATGATTCTGAGGTTTAAAAGCGACAACTGTGTAAGCACATTAGAGTGTAAGGCTGTTCCATCACCGAAGAGCCCATACTGCAAAAACATAATCACCTAAAGTGTTAAATTTTGACTCTGGGAAGAAGACACCAAGCTGTATATTGTTTGAAAAAATTAACAAGACTTCTATCTTGAAAGGGGTAAATAAGAATGAAAGTATAGGACATTCAGGCTTTTACATTGCTTAAGCATCTGTGCAGTAAAGCAAGCAAGCCTGTTAAAGTCCACAATTTTGATTGATGGGTATAATCCATGGAGGGGATGTTGTGGTGGCGGATGATATTTCCCAAAGGAAGTATAAACAGAAGGTATCAAATAGGCCCCAGAATGTATCCTTGTGGAACGCAATGTTTAACACTGCTAGTGTGGTAGGTAAACCCACCAACTTAGACAAAGAATGTTATTATTGCATAGAAAGTTGTCACATTGACAGCCCATTGTCTTAGTGTAGTTACAGACTATGTGATCGACAGTATTGAATGTTGCACTGAAGTCAAGCAACATTAATACAGAGCATTTACCTGAGCCAATAGCCATCAGTAAATGATTTGTAACTATAAGAAGAGCTGTTATTGAGTAACTTAAAAAACCTTGACTGAAGGTCTGTTGTGATTAAGTACCTAGAAGTAAATCTATAAATATTTTCTAGTAGATAAAAGCTGTAGAATCATTCTATTAAAGCCATAAGACGGTGTTCAAGCTATATAATACACACAGTACAATGTGAATCTTGTTCTTGTCAGAGGTCTCTATTTGCCCTGAAGAAATAAAGGTTAAATCGACCTGCTTTACTCCAAACTGCAGAGACTGAGTTGCTACCTGATCCACCTGGAGCTACACTATACAGAGTGAGTGAAAAATGACCACTCACACGGTGTAAAATGATGTCAATCAATTATATTGCTCCTTGTAAATCTCCTTGTGTGTGTGTGTGTGTGTGTGTGTGTGTGTGTGTGTGTGTGTGTGTGTGTGTGTGTGTGTGTGTGTGTGTGTGTGTGTGTGTGTGTGTGTGTGTGGTATGTCTCGACATACTATGGTCATGTTGTCTGTTGTGTGCAGTCACATTCTCATGTAGGTGACAGCACCCGGTAGAGATTACGTACTACGAGCCGAGCATTGATGTTCAATTAGAGAAGGGCTCGCGCCTAGCCTGGCCTGCTGCGCTAGTAAACAGCAGGGGAGAGCTTAGCGGTTGCATTTTACAACTAACACCTGTCCCTTATGGGCCAGAGGTAGACTGTTGTACAACCACACCATTGAGAGAGAGAGAGAGAGAGAGAGCTCACCCACATTCTTTATACAACACGTCAGAGTGGTTCATGATCTTGTTGACGATCATTTCTACCTGGGGAGATGATGTAATGTAAAAGTCACCCATTGTATATGCTTTTATGTGCCAAGGTAAGGTGTGTTTAATAGGATCATACATTTAGCCTCCATTTGGGGGTCATCGGTTCAAGTCAATTTGTTCACGTTCATGTTCATGTGTCCATGGGGATATATTGGTGCCTCATTCATGAGCGCCCAATGGGGCAAGGTCAAGCTTTTTATAAAATGCCACAATATACAGTATAATGATACAATATTTTTAAGAGACATAATTATCATGCAAAACAGTTTGGTTAAATGCTGTTATTTGTGTGTGCATTTCTACATTCAAGTCAGATACAAGTTGGAGAAACTATGTAAAAAATCAAACATAAAACCCTAAGATAAGTGTGATAAAGGTTCTTCGTGTGTCTAGATAAATGCTACAGTTAGGTCTACTAGATGGTAAGAGAGCAGTTAGGAAAGAAACATATAGCTGAAGGCAAAGCGTAAGTGTCTCGATCCAACTGACAAGTCCAAACATTCCTCTTTTAGTCAACATCCAGAACTTCATCTCACTGAGCCAAGCTTGAGAAGAAACCAAAATACTGAAGACTGTTTCATTTTCTAGCTGCCCATCAAAGGTAAGACAGCTGTGAACTGGCTCACTGATTGAGCGACCACTCACAATGGCTGCGAACTAGTAAAAGCTTTGTCTAAAAGCCTCTCAGACATGTAGAGGCCCAGTATGTCGAAGAAACAGCCCCAGGAAACGATTGACAACACAAGCGTTTTGTGTTAGTACTCTGCTGTATGTGAGAAACCTTAATCTTAAACAGAACATACTTTACATACACAGAATGTGGCCATTATTATGCGGACATTCAAATGTGGAATGGTTCTCTGTGACAGGCAGTCCATGGTTGAGATGCACTAGAAGGGATTTTGAATCATATAGTTTTCCAGTATTGCTGATTGTAAATCAAACGTGGGCAGCATTTTGTAGTGCAGCAAAATGCATCGAAACAATATCTATATTGTCATGGATAATATAGATGGATAGATAAAATCCATAAGAGCCTGTAACAAAACAGCC